>JAUCMU010000001.1:24765791-24776363 GCA_032275025.1 Enteromius treurensis
CCTACACCTAAACCTACCCCTTACAGGAAACACAACACACTTTTAGATTCTCAAAACACTTCATTCTGTGTGATTTAGAAGTCTTTTGAATTACTGGAACACTGAAAATGTCCTTATAAAACACCTTCATAGTGTAATACACATGTCATTATACACATTTGTGTCCTCATAAACCATATAAACATGCACACACACACATAAACACAGCAGAATGTATATGTACCAGGGTGAATTTTAAATTATTAAATGGTGTCAGTGTAATTATGCTGGGAAATGAAGCTGAACAGCACAGAAGTAAACTCATATTCTCACACACACACACACACACACACACACACACTGACGGGCTGGTCACGCATCTCTTTGTAACGAGGCATTAACACAGCTGCTGTGATTGATCTGCTGCAGCGTCTCGTCCAGTGGGAGTAAACGGTCACTGAACCTGAACACACACACACACACATCAGAGAGAGAAGATCGTAGATAATTCCAGACGTCCACACACACACACACGTCTGCGTATAATAGAAGTTAATCGTAGCGCTCATCTGCTCAGAACTAAATCTGGATCAGAAAGTGTGTGTGATCTGCTCACGCTCAACTGGATATAGTTCTATAACTATATTGAGATAAATAAACAAAAAAAACTGCTAAAAAACTGCAAATGAAATAAGAAATCATTCACAATAGTATTAAAACTGTAACAATAAATCAACAGTACTGAAACAGCGTTGCGGTAAATGATGTCATTTATTTTAAATGTTCAATTAGATTGAGACTAACAGACACGCTGAGGATTGGGTCGTTTAGTTAAATATTAATATAATATTATTATTATTATTATATTGTGTATATATTATTATAATATAATAATAGTATTTGATATTAAATATCTTATCTTCCCTGTGATGGTTATACGATTCAAATACAGAATAAAAGTGTGTGTGTGTTTCTACAGGTGTTGAGTATATGGGAGGGAACCACAAATGTTTTGTCTCTGGATGTTCTTCGTTCCATCGCGAAGTCGTCTGGATCGGTTCTGCAAGCCTTCTTCACCGACGTCACTGTGAGCACACACACACACACACACAAGCTAGCGCCTCATGATTCAGGAATGATTCGATCTGCTTCAGTGTAATGTGTGTGTGTGTGTGTGTGTGTGTGTGTAGGAGCGTTTGCTAGCGGCTGAAGCGTCTGCTGCTCTGCGTCCGGCCGTCACGTCTCTGCACACATCGCTCTCGGCTCTGAAGTGTTTCACACAGACAGCCGCAGCTCGACCGGCAGGAACTCTGGAGCTGTCAGCACGAGACCTGGCCTACAGCCTCGCGCGCATCTACATGGGTAACACACACACACAGAGACGCCACGATACTGTAAAAATCACCATACTTCCACTGTCGCTTGATTACATTAAGAACGGCAACCTTTTTTTTATTCATGTTTTCTAACCTGTTATGTAAAAAAGGCATTATACTATAAATAATGCTTCATGATGTTATGATGGAGTTGTCAAGAAAATATAGAGATGAATAAAACTGTAAAGTTCATAAGAGAACGACTCTATAAAGATCTGCAGACAGAAATAAATCCAATGCAGTCAAATATCATGTCTCATGCCGGATCACTGCAGTAGATTAGAGCTGGTTATAATTATAATCTAGTAATAGATTAACTCTGCTGGATAGTATTGATGGTTTTACATCTGTGTACTTTATATTTGCAGATAAATTTAGATCCAACTTTATATAAAGAGCTGGACAATACAACATAAATATAATTCAATCTGAATAATAGTGTGTGTGTGTGTGCGCGACAGGAGCGCTGCTGGTAGATCATGCTGCGTGGGAGAATGCAACACACACCGACATCTACGCCGCTCTCAGGTGTGTGTGTGTTATATGCGTCCTGAGTAATGTGTGTGTTATGAGCATTGTGTAACGTGTGTGTGTGTTGTTCAGGTGGTGTGATCAGGATCTGTGTCCGGTGGTCAGTCGTGACCCCGCAGGGTGTTACGATCCGCAGACAGCAGCGATGGACACGGCTCTGGTGTACGACGGCCTGCAGTCCTGAGAAAACACACTCGCGGAAACACAACACACACACACACTACATAAACACTCTCTCTCAGGCACACACACAGGTTTGTTTTGCTGTCCTAGCGGGGACATTGCATAGACTTCCATTGATTTTCAGGTGAATGATATTTTCTATCCTCCCATCACAGAAACATGAGCAGAACACTAGATGTACTGATTTATAAGCCTTTTTATCTAGTGAGGACCCGCCAGAAGATAATCTTTCACTATATAAGTGACGACATTACAAGAATAGTCTAACCAGTACACTCTCATGCACACACACACACACACACACGGCAATGGCTGCCGCTCCGCTGAAGTCACAGTCAGGAGTTCATCAGACTGAAAGCACACAGTATTTCTTAAATATGTTTGAAGTGTGTGTGTGTTTGAGCAGATGATTGTAATTTCTGGCTGCTTGAATAAACAGAAGTGTCTGATCTGAAGAGTCTGTAGATGTTCAGAGCAAACTCTTCCCACAGTCCTTTGTGTTGGAGGATGCTCCGATATATGAGCCGCGCGATCGATAAGCGCTCCAGCTTCATCCTCATCAGCCTCCTCTTCCTCTCCTCCTCTAAAGATCATGTGCGTGTGACCTTTGTGCTCTTCTGCAATTCCTTCACAGATTTGACCTTTGCGAGCGCGCCTCGGACCTTTGACCTGCCGGTAATGCACAGACGCTTCATCGCACGAACGTGACGGGAACCATCTCCGCTCTTCTCAAAGATTCTTGTTTTCACAATGAAGTGAGGTAATGATTCAGCGTCAGATGAAGAGTTGGAGCTTAGCTTTGCAGGAAAGGGTTGGGGACCCCTGTAATAGAGCCTTGCATCTGCTGAAGGGCATTTTAAGGGCCGGACACTCCAAGCCGTCGGTGTTGTGGCCCCGCCTCAGACCGAACAGCTACAGGCGACGGCGTGCTCTGCGCATGCGTGAGATGAGCTAGCGGTCTATATCAGCGCTTACTGTTTTTAACATCGCTAACTTTCTGTATTTCATGGTTCACGATAATATTCCCATATTGGAATGCTTGGGTAAGATCCGGGAACATCAGAACAGTCTTGTGTTTGTGCCGCCTTCATTTCGGCTGTTGTTCTACACACACTTGTATACTTCTCCGGCACTGACTCATTCGCAGAACTAGGCATCCAATCAGAGCTCTTTCTCCCGACGCTGACCATCGGCTTGGTGTGTCCCGGCCTTAAGGTCAGAGTAAAAACCTCACAGAGCTGCGTGTAATGAGCACAGACTCGTAACACCTTTTAGTGCCACGGAATCCTGTGATGGGCTCATGGAAGAGAAAACCAATGTCATGTAAGGATGATATTGCCATTATTACATTGGGGTGTGATTTTTTTTTTCACTGTAAAGGGTCAAAACACTTTTATTTATAACTACACACATTATTCATTAAAAAGGATTAATATTCCAGTTCTTCAGAGCGGAAGCATTGATTTGTGAGAGGACGCGATCATCTCTCCGTGACTCCAGCTAATTCAAAAAATGCCGCCAGGAGAATCCTTACGTCAGACTTGGTTGTGAATTCCTATTGGCTGTTGGGTGTCTGGTGATCGATTGCGTCATTCTACCGGAACAGAGCGTCTGTTGAATGAGATGTGAGCGGGATAATTTCAGCCATTAAAACCTTGTATTTTACTCTCTTCTTCACATAAAGAGTATGAGATGCATTAAACTTGTTTGAAATGCAATTTTTACTGCTTATGGTCAGTTTTTGCAGTAAATGCCTGTGACTGCGCTTATATCGTCTCTGTGTGTGTGTGTGTGTGTGTGTGTGTGTGTGTTATATTGGTCAGAAGTGGGTGGGTTTAGGGTAAAGGTGGGGTCACTGACTTTTTCAGTGGATTTTTGACGATTCTGTGACACTAAGGGTGTGTGGCCATTACACAGAACTCTGTGAGATCAGGTTGAAAATAAATGGTGCTGTGCCAATGTATAGCTGTAGATGCACCGAATCACCCTTCACAGGCGTCATTGGGAGGATGACGAGGGGGCTACTCCATTCATGTTGTGTCATACCATCCAGGCCAATGACGAAACAGTAATGGGAAGCCCCAAGATTACAAGTTCTCCAACTTTTGAAATGCACCTAATGTGAAAAAGAGCAACAAGACGTCATTATAAATGAAAAAGTGTGCTTTGATTTTGAATGGTGAAAAGACATTAACAGCAAAACAACAAAGCTAATGCTTTTCACTGAACTTCCTGCTTGTATTTTAATGCATTGTATCTTCATGGCTTGCATTTTTAACATGGTTGTATATTTACGCAGTGAATATTTCAAATGGAAACATTCACAAACATTTCGATTTAGATTGTCTTCACCCGCAGCTTTGAGTGTGAACGTCTTCATCAACAGGCCTTTACAGACCACATGTGCAAACAGTCCAAGAGTTTGCCGTAACATATTTTTTTAGGGCTGTGCTGTTAATCGACATATTTGCCCCCTTTCTATCTGTGTTTCGTAAAAGACAACTCTCACGTGGAAATCAGTAAAATCATGTAACCTGTGCGTCTAAACCCCACAAAGATAGGACTAGCAGTAAATGTTGAGCTCGTGGGACATGTGTTAGGTCTCCAGGAGGAAACAAGATTATAAATCACACAGAATGAAGTGTTTGAGAATCTGAAAGTGTGTGTGTGTGTGTGAAGGGTCTCGGCGAGGCTCTCTGTGAAGCGTGAGTCCTGCTCTGAACGCAGAATAAAGGTCTGAATCATTGATGAGGGTCCTGCTGTAACCCAGTCCAGTCTGATAAGATCAGCGTCCGTCTGTCCTGCAGAACACACGATCTGGACACGCTTGTGTTGAGAAACACATGAGCCCTATATTAATAGTGAGTGTGTGTTTCAGGTCATGAACTCACTCGGCTGTCATCGATCAGAATGTTCCAGACCGGCTGAGGCCAGTTTCTCGCTCAGGTTTAATACAAGTGTGCTTCGATAGCATGACAAAGTCATACAAAAGGCCAGCCTGAAAACAGTGAAGTGTTGGTGATGTCTGCTGCGAGACGAGAGAAGAGCTTCTTCTGGACTCGACGATCTGAAAAAAAAGTGTAAAGATAATTGTTTTGCAGCTGATAATCTTCAGGACACATCCAGAGCAGAATCACTCTCTGCTCACAGGATTTCTCTTGTGTTTTAGCAGAGGATTCTCTGCTGAGATGAGAACAGACGTGAAGCTCTTCTTCTGCTCTTTCTTCTTCTGTGGTTTAATGCCAGGACCTCCATCACGAGCGGCGCTGAAGGTGACTTTGTTCGGAGCTGTGCTCTCTAAGGTCCAGTGCAGTGCGTTTAATCCGGGAAGAGTGGAAATGAAAGTGATACAGCCGAACAAAAGCTGGAGTGTCTTTGGCAGCGGTGTTCCCGCGGGACGCCAGGCGAGCGTCGCAGTTTGCTTAGCAAAGGCTGTCGTTAAGTAGATCGGGGAGCCGGGCTGCTCGGTAATTACGGAACAAATTAAAATGAGGAAATGTATTTTAGTTGAGCTCCCTCCTCTGAGCGCCGGAGAAAGAAAAGAGTGGATGTGAAAATACAATCTGAAAATGAGAGAGCGATATCAAAGCGCTCCCTCGCTCCCCGACGCAATTACCCGCCATTCTCCTTCATTAGCGTTAACTGATGACGCGCGGGACGTGCGTGACCTCTGACCCCAATGGTCCCGGGCACTGACTGCGCATCCAGAGAGCGCCGGACAGAACTGTGAGCGGTGTTACAGCACATAAAACCATCAGCATTTATCAATCATTCATTTTAGAATTCAAAGAGCTTTTATTCATTATCCTTAAAAGAAAATGACATTTAATCCATCAAAAGTAGTTGATAATATTATTTATCATTGGTTTTTGTAGAATGGATTTATTTTGACTAAATTTCAGAACTTGATTTAAAGGAATCATTTCCAGTATGTCTATGTATTCTTTATGTTTATGTTATTTGCTAGACTTTGACGCTGAGGTCCACTTGGGCATTCGTGAATGTCTGCATGTATTCGGTGTTCCAGCTAAGCTTGACGTGGTTTGGATGAAAGTGTGTGAGAGTAAAGGTTAGGGTTGCAAAATTTCCGGTACATTTCTGGAAACTTTCAAAAAATCCCTGGATTATTTAAAAAATTCCTGAAAAGTTTTCAAAATTTCAGGAATATTTCCGAAATTGACTGGAAAGTTTCCACCTTTTTGCAACCCTAGTAAAGGTGTGCTCCACTCGAGCGGAAGTGGACCCCTGGCCTGTTCCATAAAACAAGTTTACCAAATAAGTCAGGATTATTTCAGTTAGTCGGACTTATTTTGTAACAAATCTACTGACAATAAGCCTGACCAACCAAAATAAGCCTGTCTTATTCTCTGATCTTGGTTTATGGAACAGCCCCCTGATCTTACGTCAGAGCGAGAAATTCAGAATTTCTCCTCCATCATTGCAGTCTTCTTCTGTCACTGTAACGGGAGGCCCGTCTCTCCATTCTCTTGATTGGACAAAAAAATAATAATAATCTGTGAATGACGTGGGGTCCTTTCATTTTCTGAGATGCTTTTTTTTAACAGGCGCAGCAGCTAAAGAAGAGGTGAGGACGCTCACTGCCAAAAAAAACTATTCAGACAGGTGCCACTCAAACACATTCTGTCTGACGCAGTGCCACCCATCAATGTCAGATCCGACACAGTGGTCCAATCAGAAGAGCCTGGGGGCGGAGCAAGGGATGCAAGCTTCAGTTGGCATGGCAACTTCTGTATTTGACTTGGGCTTTTGTGAAGGATGTACAGTTTGTTTACCACCGGCGCATGCTGATAAAGTTTTATTCTTCTATATTAACGTAGTGTACAAGTCGGTAAGGTGTCATCATCATACAGTCTACACACATGTTGCAGTCACATTTATTGGATCCATGTCTACAGTGAGACATGAACTGATCTTTCCACCTTATGGTCACAGCCATTTGTAAATGTATTGTGTCTAGCTTCCGCTCTCATCTGCCTCCGGCTCATTTTACTGCATGTGTTCTTCCTGATATGACAAAGTTCAGTGTTACCATTGTTAAAGAATCATTATCTACTGCAAAATGCTCTCACAGCGTATGTTGTTCACAGTCAGCATGTGTAGTCCAGTCACCTTCATGTATAGAGTGCCTTAAATCATTTAAACCAGTGCTGGGAAGTTACATGTAACAAAATAAACGTAGTTGTAATCAGTTAAAGTTACTGAGAAGAATGGGTAATTAAATTAGGGTTACTTCTGAAAATGTAAAGGATTGCATACAGATTTATTATAGATTTACAGGAGTTCATAACATGCTTATTCAATAACTCCTTTATGGGTTTCTTTCCGAGGCACTGTTAGACTCCAGTGTCTCCTGTCGTAGCTATGCAAAGATTTGACTTAAAAACACTCTCAGAGCTATTAAACTCTTTCTACTTATTATTGTTAATCTGTATTTAATCTCAGAATGATTTTGTGGTGGTTGTGCTTAAAGGGGGACATCGTATTCTTTAGGCTCATCTTGAGATGATCTCAGTGTTCATGTAAAATAACCCTACCTTGACAAAAACAGCTCTCCACAGACTCGTTTCTCTTCATGGCTCTCTCTTCTGGCCTTTCACAGAGAATCAGAAATAATATAAGTGTGAGACTGATTTAACTTCTGGAGGTTTAATCCTTGACTTTTAGCTTCTTAACAAACCCTGCCTGGAATCTGTCCCTCCTTTGCAGTCTGGAGCTAAATGCTTTGTGTGGACACACATGTATTGAGGTGTGTTTTTTGGCACCAGTGCTGGGTGTAACTCGTTACTGGAATTAAAGCACTTATCCACTAAAACAGGAAAGTAAGGGATTACTGCAAATTTTTCATGCAGTCACCTGAGTGCAAACCTGAATTATAATAATTAATCAATTAAGTCACTTTTATTTCTCTAGCGCTTTTAACAATACAGATTGTAGCAAAGCACTGAACATTATCAAATAGAAGAACAGAGTGATGGTAATGTATAATGACGAGAATTAAACTGTATTTATCAAATGCAGTGATTATATATCACAAATAAAATTAAACTTTATTTATCAAATGCAGTGATTATATATCACAAATAAAGAGTGTTGAGTCCTCTTTAAAGTTCAGGTACAAGTCAATTTAGTGACTTTTTTCTGACTTAAATTTCCTTAGTTAAGAACATGGGTTGGAGCTCTTAATTTTGAACTTTCAAAGTGTGTAAAATAAAATTATTTAACTTTAAAATGTACAAAATATTTGTTTTCTCCCCAATTTTTCCTTTGTATTTTTTTTCTTTTTTAAATATTGCAATAAATATTGTATAATGGAGTTCATAGTGCAATAATATCGTGTCATATCATTTTGATATGCTGCATCATTACATCCCTATATATATATTTTTTTTTATCTAATAAATCTATTCAGTAAATTATATTGGGCTCACAAAGAATCTCTGGATACATACATCACGTTATCATTGCTTTCTTTATTTAATTCTTTTTTTTTTCTTTTGGTGGCCATTTTAGATCGGGAGAGCTCATACAGTAAATCACATATCAGATTCTGCAAGTGTGTTGAGAATTTTTTAATGGACTGAATTCTTGATGAACTTGTACAGTATATCATATTTGCTTACATATTCAGGCTTCATGTTCTTGCACTACAAAGTCTCTTGTGCATAAAGCTGCGAATGAGCAGAATATCAATAAAGTGTGTAGTTATCTAATGACAGGATTTCTTACTGTTTAAAATGACAAAACATGCAACTCACAGCGTTTCAATATTATGTCATACTGTTAGAAGGATCTCACACTGTGTGACATGTCATCTTGATGAGCTGTCAGTCAAATCAAAAGGCCAGCCTTTATACAGTTCTGTATTTACATGCGTGTACACCATAGACAGCAGCTGTTGGCTTAAGTGTTGGAGGCATAAATTGTCTGCAGCAGCATCGTTGTTTTTTTAATGAGAAAAAATGTTGACATTTCTTTGTTTGCTTTTTTTACCATCTGTATGATACAACTGCGTATATTCAACATATTGTCAGGATGTTTGCATATATGCAGCTGACCCCATGTTAAAAAAGGCATTCTTTAAATTGATGGTTACAGATTATCTGTTGTATTCTGTGAAATTAAACTGAATGTTTTAAAGTGTTTAACGTGTTTTAAATGACTAAAATGTGTTGAGTAACTAGGCTTGTTAAAAGCAAAGCAGAACAACTTGGTTTTGTTCTTTCTTTAAACAAATCAGTAGACTCAAACAGGAACAGTTAATTGCATTTGCAAGGCTCAGTTTTTCATTTTTGTTTCCAGCAAAGTTACCAAAAAAAAAATCATTACGTTTTCAAAACAGACTTTCAAACACTTCTGATTTATGATTTATCCAGAATGCAGCTTTAAATGATAATAATTTAGATACAATTTTATTTGTTTATTTTATTTTAATTTTTTATTATTATTGAATAGCCTTTTTACAAGGTAAGCCATCAATAATCAAATGTGTTTAAAAGGAAACCCTTAAAAAAATTGAGTCAGAAAAATATCTTGGTAAAATAGGTTGGGCAATATTGGCTCCAGAATGTAGAAAATGAACAAAAAAACTCACTTTTTATTTTACTACTTTATTTGAACATCTTAAGTAAATTGAAGAATTCTTGCTATTAAAAATACTCCCCCACCTTAATTTTAATCTTGACCAAAATCACTGTTTGAACACTATAAAAACCATTATGCCTACAGAGAGTCCCTGTAAACCACCAATACCAAAATATGTGTGTGTGTGCCACAGGAAATAGGAAAACAGTTGTCAATGGAAATTAAAAAATAAAGTTGTCAGTGGAATGAATAAAAGTTTCTTGTGGACAGCGGCACAGTCAGATAATCCATCTCTTGAGAGAACATTCATCATTTTCATCAGAGTTTTGAAATCAATATTTGGCAGCTTATTTATTCCAGAAGGAGCTCCTTCAGCTTCATAAACATTTATTCTCTGGCCAACCATTAGTCAGTTTAGAGTGCCAGTGAATGCATGGAGACAGGGCCATCACTAAATTTCATGGGGCCCGAGACAAAATGTTTATGGATGGGTGCCATCCATTTCCACAGGCTTAATATGCGGACTATAATGTCGATGACTGTAGTGAGTCCAGGACAATCTATGACAAATTTGTAGGGTAAAATGTGAACATGAAAAAGAGGATGAATGTGTTTTATGGTAATCAGTATATGTATTTTGCCATTCTATATTTAGTAGGCTGATTAACAGAGGGTGTTAGGTCTTTGGATACTCAACAAGTGCACACAGAGAAAGGCACACGTGTGTGTGTGTTGAGATGGAGTCTAAGAAAAAATTAAAATAAAAAGTCAAATATCCAGCAAAGAGCCAATCCTGATTAACCCCTTAAACTCTGAAACTCTTGAAAATTACATTCAAGTTGTGCCTTGAATTTTTAACCCTTTGCATGCACCAATAACCCCATAGGTGGTACCATTTGAA
>JAUCMU010000001.1:24825767-24843054 GCA_032275025.1 Enteromius treurensis
TTTTGCTCTGCTCTGAAAACATAACTGACGGTGTGTTCATCAGTTTTGTATAAAAGCATTAGAAAATGCAAGTGCATGTATCCGCAGCGGCGATCAGACGCTTCAGGACAAACATACACATCGCGCAAGTGACGCACAAGTCTGTCAGCGCGCCGGTTTCAATGCGTTCCAAACGGTATATGAAGATCACGGACGACAGGTGATAAGAATCGTAGTTCACACGTACAGTATTTTAGAAAACTAGTCCCGTCCGAATAAGTCTACAGTGTAATTCGGCTATACATCCGCGCTAAAGGTGAAATTCACCATAACTTGTAGTATAGACTCCAACCCAACTTTGAGAATAGATTAACGGCGATAATTTTTTTATCGCGCGATAAGAGTCTCAACGCCAATAACGGCCCACCACTAGTTTTTATCCAATTTCCAGTACTAAAGTGCATGCTGTTTTCCTATGTAATGTTTCAGAGGGGTCCCAGCAAGTACTAATAATAATAATAATAATAATAATATCGCAGTCAAAAATGTGCCTTTTAGAAATCGTAAATCGAAATTTGTAGATAATTTGGAAAATATTAAATTTTGGTTTAAGAAAACAATGAAATGTAGATGAAGAGTTTTTTGCAAAAACAGATACATCACGTCATGTTTTTATAGTGTTTTATTGTGTTAGTTGACTGTATTTTTATTTATTCTTTAACCTAATCTAAATAAACCAACTGCAGTTTAATTGGAATGCAAGATACTTTAAAATTGTTAAAAACTGAGATTTCTGTTTTTGTAAATGAATTCTTCATATGCAATACTGTATTAGTATTGTGTACTGTGCCAAAAGTGGAAAAAAATAAAAAAAGTACTAAATTATCCCTAAAAGTGAAGTCAAGACATTAGGGTTTTAGGCTAATGCAATAATATTAACTAGCATGTTTAGCATTTTTGTCCCCCTTAGATTTATTAAGGTTGGCATAAGAACCTGAAAGAGTGTGTCTCATGCTAAATGTTAAAAAAATATATTTGAATCAGTTTTGCCAGTTTTATCATTTGAGACTAAATCAAATGGCTAACCTGAACATGTGCACATCTCTTTCCTGCTGAAGCGTGGAGACACAAAGCTCATTCTGGAGGTGGTGTAAGTGACCAAACCGATGGGGTCGAGACTGAGGGTGAGCTCACAGACTCTCTCCCCGCACTCAAGCTCTCCTGAGCAGCTCTGATCCAGGATGCTGACAACCCTCAGCGCTCCTTTTAGAAAAACCTTCACCTCCTCCAGCTTGAGAGCCAGCTCTCCTGGACCCATATAACTCCCATCTGGTGTCTCCACGGCGAGTAGCACCTCCAGCTGACTGGAGCGACTCAGTGGCTGCACTCCAAGGATGTGAAGAGGGTCTGGTCCCTCAATAACACCCGTCCCGTCACCTACCAGTGAGTTACGGAGCACCTTCTTTAGCTCTTCCATGTACACGCCCACAAAATCCTCAGGAGACAGGCCTCGGAAAAGCAGCGTCACTGCATTCTGCACCATCTCATCCGTGGCTTGCTCAACCTGGACGCTAACGCCCACGGTCACAGAAAACCGCCCATCACTGACTGTAGCATTTAGGGAGTATCTGAAAAAAAATGTTTACTGCTCATTAAGCAGCTATGCAAATATGCAGCTATAAATACACATAATACAGAAATATATACAATATATTGGTCAGCCAATAATCAAAAGTGCCGTGTTTATCTGAATCTGCTAATTGCAATATATTGTTATGGAAAGTTTATTTCTGTAAAGGAATTAACTAAATAAAAATGACAATTGCAACTTTTTAT
Organism: Enteromius treurensis; assembly: GCA_032275025.1. Classification (NCBI taxonomy): domain Eukaryota; kingdom Metazoa; phylum Chordata; class Actinopteri; order Cypriniformes; family Cyprinidae; genus Enteromius; species Enteromius treurensis. The sequence goes on from JAUCMU010000001.1 coordinate 24,827,583, forward strand.
TTCAATTCTATACGTCTAAAAAATTGTATTTGTGTTGTCTTTTTTACAGACAAATAACATTAGGAAGTGTTGGACTATTACTAGTTGAACTAAACTAATGAAATAAAACCATAAGAGAGTGTTTTAGGGAAATTTTTATTAGGGTCCACATGCCTAAATATCCCACAAGTGAGAACATACACATTTCACATTAAATATGCATTTACTTTACCTTCCAGGCTCCAGACCATTTAGTGCTACGATCTTCCCATCCTGTCTGTTGATTTTGAACAGACTCTTTGTTTGTGATGTCTGACTGAAAGACAGAACATCGTTTTCGTCTCGGTCTGTGGCATAGATCTTGCCAATAATCCCGCCCGGAAACACATCTGCTGCCATGACAATGTTGATTTCCAGTGGGAAGGCCACAGGTTTGAAGAGGCTGTCTCCGATGACACGCACAAACACAAAGGATGTGGAGGACAGACGAGGCTTCCCTGAGTCACGCCCCTTTGTTGACAAGAACAAGATCACACTGTACAATTCAAACAATTTAAAGCTTCATCAAACTAAAGAATTGAATTCCGATCCCTTAGAAATGTCACATCAGCCACTTGGGCATTTCTTCATCTACTTTCATATTCCAGAGGAGGATTTAGATTTTTTTAATTTTGAATTATTTCATTTTCTGCTATATGAAGTTAAAAGTTGCGTAAGAACCTTTTGTCTATTTATTCAACTATTTAATTAATACAGTGTAAATGTACATTTATACAGTTTATTACAGCTTTTCCTGTTTTATCCTTGTCCTAAACACAGACTTTTGTCATAAAAAATGAAAACCTATCATAAAAATAGTAATTATATTTAAAACCATGATAATCAAACAATGAGTTAAATTAATTAATTGTAATATCTATTAACAGTATCAGTGAAGAACATACTTGATATGAAATGTGGGACCTGTGACACGTAAAAATTATTATTTTGTCAAATTTTCTATAATTTCTATAACATATTTTGTTATATAAATTATTTATAGTTTATTTAATATAAAATGACTTATGAAATTATTCTTAGAAATGTAAAGAAGTCCAAAAGTGCTCATAGTTGAAGAAACGGCTTTTAACCGACAGTTCCCTTTTTTAAACGGTTGCACTAACCTGTATCTCAAGCATATACTCCCGTGTTGCATCAGGACCAAAAACTCGGCTTGTCCGTAATTCTCCATTCTGGTCCAGACTGAAAGCATTGCCCTCATTTCCAGACACAATGCGAAACTCAAAAGGTGCACCATTTCTAGAGTCCTTATCAGACACTGATAGTGAGAGGATGGTAGTTCCTGCAGGCTTGTTCAACTTGAGAAAGAAAAAAAAAGAATAAATTAAGGCAGTAATTTTGAAATTCAAAAAAGGTCTAAAGGTCAGGATTTTATAATGTTCTGAAAAAAAGTGTGCAGCTGGATGTTTGCCTGGTTGTTTTGATAGTTTTTTTTTTTTTTTTTTTTATGAATTTATGATTGTTCAGGGTAATTGCTAAGAGGTTGTATCCTAGACCTAGTCAAAATCTCCACTTTAAATTTATATGCATTTCAGTTCGTATATATTGCTCAGGTACTTCCTTTCAAATAAGTCTATGAGATTTCTTAGACACTTTATCATCCAGCAGGGGTAAATCATAAGTCACAGCATACCTCTCCTCAACAAGCAGTACAATTCATTTCCATAGGGAGATGAGTTACGTGCCAAAATGTAATACTTAGTAGGGGAACTATATTTAAATATTTTTCTGCCCTTTTACAATATATCTCAATATTTATGTGTTAACACCGTTTTTATTTATTTATTTTTTTAAAGAGTACTCTTATTTTCATCCAGGTACAGTCAGTGCTTAATTATAAGAGCAATAACTAAAATACAGCAATGCAAATGCTTTAATAGTTTCCATTCATATGCACCAATATTAGAGAATATAATTGGACATCATATAATAGTCATAAACTGCAATATTGACCAATAGTTTTTAAAGAATTTAATACTTTTATTTAAGTGTGTGTTAGATTGATTTAAATAACAGAAGTTATCAAGACACTTTTACAAAATTCCTTTCAATTTTACAAAAATCTTATTAAACTTTCTAAACTTTCTATTTATCAACAAATCACAAAGAATCATGGTTTGTACAAAAAAAGCTAAGCAGCAATTACTGTTTCAACATTGATGCTAATAAGAAAAACATCTTGATCATCAAATCAGCATATTAGAATAATTTCTAAAGGATGTGACACTCAAGATTGCAGTAATGCTGCTGAAATTTCAGGTTTTGAATCACAGGAATAGATTATACAAACATTATTTTAAATAAATAAAATTAGTTGTATTTAATATGTCACTGTGATCAATAAATCCTTCTTCCACGAACTTTCAAAAACTGTACCAACCCCAAATGGCAGTATATTTTACTAAAGCACATTTAAAGTGTAACAAAAAATGAATTAAACTTCTAATTCCAAACCCATTTTTGCTCACGACGTTTAAATCAGAGAAGCTATTAATTAAAACAACTCCATCCTAACAATCATGTAGAAAAAGCTAATCTAATAACACATTCTTGCAGATATAAAACTACAATCAAATTATTATATATACACTGAAATCCCTAGTTCTGAGCACAAGCAACAGTAACATGTTGCATATAGGTATGTCACAATGTCTATTGTGGCAAACAAAAGAGTCAACCCAGTCTCTCACACCTGAATAACAGCTGAAGCATTAGCGGGAGAGAAGATCGGCGGGTTGTCGTTCACATCGGCAATCTCGATATTGACATTCACAGTGGTTGACTTGGCAGGTGACCCGCTGTCAAACGCTTGCACAGACAATGAATAGCTGGAGACCTTAAGCAACCGAGACAGGAAGATAAATGTCAGGCAAAAACAGTTCAAAACAACTCAACTCTAGATAAATGTCTTTTTTTTTTCAGAACAGAACTGTTCGTTCACCCACAGTCACTCAAAAGCCTCAATTTCAACCCTACATTGCCTAATTAAAGACTTTACGGCTGACTTAAAGATAATTGGCCAAAATCGTGCAATATCTCAAGAGAGTGTCTGGAAGAGCCACAGCGCAAGGATGTCAAGATTCATTAGCCAAAGTAACCGAGCTCATTCCAAGGACTAACCGTCTCTCTGTCCAGTGCCTTGTTAACTTTCAGAAGCCCGGTGACAGGGTCGATCCAAAACTGATTTTCACGGTCCCCTTTCAGAATGGAATAAGTGATTCGCCCATTGATCTGACTGTCCAGGTCTTCTGCAAACAGCTGCACATAACAAACACAGATAACAAACCTATAAATTCTAGTGCATTTGAGAGTCCAAAAACTCCCTGAATTTATTCGGATCATGAAGCAAATTACACCTTCCTACGGTAAATTATATTACAGCTGAAGTACACAGTACAAATGAATAACTAATGTAAGTTCATTAAGGGGATTTCGCGAGCAATAAGCTTAATTATATGCTAGCTGTGAAATTGAAATTATGTCTGCGGCTAATTAAATGCCAATGAAGTGGCTCGGCTAATGAGAGAACTTTACCCTTGTGACCGTCTCTCCGATAGCTACGTCTTCGCTGATCAGAACATTGTAGATGTCCTCACTGAAGGAAGGCGAGTTGTCATTGACGTCCAGAAGCTCTATGGTCACTATTGTGGCGGCTCTCAAGGGAGGCGATCCACCATCAAAGGCCTCCACATTCAGAAAAAAATCCTTGCAGAGCTCATAGTCAAGATCATCCGCCACAGCAATGATGCCTGAAATCATGCAAGATATGAGTCACAGTAAAGCCAATTAATTTATATGAATATGACAGACAACACAGTTACATAACTCGCAACACAAAGGCTCCTTAGGATGCATTAAAAGCCTGGATATTTAGTTCACGCATAATAGCCAAAAGAAAGTCCTTCCCAGCTGTGCCTTCAAGAGCTAAATTCTTTTTAAAGTATGGGTTTAGGCTAAAGCACTTGATGCTTTTGTCAAAAATGAATGCATGGGAAGTGATATAACTGGTTTCCACTGACTGCACACAGCTTTCTAAGAGACAAAGAGCACTCTCAATAACGGTTCATATGTTTTCTGCATGTTAAGCACTGCTATTAGAGTTTTGTGGAGCATTTATAACTAATTTTCTCATTCGCTGCACTTATATTGTGCTGCTTTAACAGACACAATTTATCAAATCATAATGTCTTGTCTACAGTCAATAGACTTGCTTCCGTTTGTGTCAACGATTCGTGAAAAAGCAACGATAAATGAACTGACAATAAGCCTTTGTCTGTATTAATGACAAATGAGTTCCCAGAGGAAGTCTAGCAGAACATTGTCAGACCAGAAATACATTTTATATTTGCAGAAAACGTGCGTCTCTTTGCTTGCCTGTTGAATCATCAATAGAAAACTTCCCCAGCTCGTTTCCAGACAAAAATCTGTAGTAGATTTCGGCATTCACTCCAATGTCAATACTCGTGGCAAAGACTCGCAGAACTTCTGTTCCTACAGTAACATCTTCAGGCACTGTGACCATGTATTCTTGCTTTTGAAACACAGGAGGGTTGTCGTTTATGTCCAGAACCATGATGGTGAGGTCCACCTCGGTGGAGAGCGAGCCATCGCCCCCTGCTCGGTCAGTAGCCTTGATCCTGATCTGATAGGAATCTTGCACCTCTCGGTCTAGAGGCTTCTCCAGGATCACCACACCAGAGGACGGGTCCGTCGAGAACATGCCACCAGCCGAGTCCACAAGTGAGTACACGATCTTCCTGTTTAGATCTGGGAGAAGGCATATTTTAGTAGACTATGAAGATATAGAAGACTATAATTTTGCTAAAATTAAAAATAAAAAACACATCAAACATGTAATGATGATGTTTCCAAGTTTTATGATCCGAAAAAGAACTTGGATCATTTGAAGAAGAAAAAAAGTATGGCCTCTACTTAAAAACATTACTTAGCTATATATATTTTTTAAATCACATTGCAGGACTATTTAAAATGAAGTGGCGAAAGAAAAAAGCAGTTGTAATCAGTCACAAGACCTTTTATGCACTCATATAAAGTTGAACCTAAATGTTACATGTGTAAAATACTTACCTTCATCTGGATCATTAGCCCGAAGGCGTGTGAGCAAGGCCTTGGGTGCTGCGCTCTCATACACACTCGCCATGAACCGTGTGAAGGCAAATGATGGTGCATTATCATTAACATCCAGAATGGTCAGAGAAATTTCAGAGCGACAGAATAGCCCTCCTCCATCTGTAGCCTGAGCTATCAACTTATAACCTGCAGTTCTCTCACGGTCCAATAAAGAGGCTGTCTTTAGTTCACCTGGCACCAAAACAGAGAAAAGTGCAAAAAGCTTAAAAGATGGACTTCAGAACCATGGGCCAGAGCTGCATTAAGTAAAGACTTTTGTCAGATTAATAAAAGATATTATAAGTGATGGATGATGGTGCTAAATATTTATCTGTCATAAATGTTTCATTCAATCAAAACTTGTGACGTCAATGAATTAATTACTAAATCACTGCCATCTATCTAAAGACACTTAAAATTTTTGTGTCAGTTTGGGATAACAGACAAACTTGTATTAAAAGGTATCTGAAAACCTAAAAATATTCTATTTATAAAATAAAGGTTGGAATACACTACACAGCTTTTACAACACATGGTTACAGAAAAAAGTGCTTTATACACTAAAACATACACTGCCATCCTCACTGCAAACACAATAAACATGCATACAGTTAATCAACTTAAAAAATCAACATGTTTGATATCCTTAGGCATAAAAGAATCATAGTCTGTTATATGTAATCTCAGTAACACAATCAACTCCAAACACTTGGAAAGTACATGAGTTCAGTGTTAGTCATGGGGTGGTTTTATGGACCCTGAATTTTTTTAACTTGTAAGGAAAAAAAGTTTAAAGTATTAAGTATTATGAGGATTATCAGATACACTTTGTCCATCCATTGGGTCTCCGCAGTCCACTGTCATCAATTATTTTTATTATTTATACAAATATGTGGATAACTATATGTTGTTATCTCAAAGCATAAAGAGTCATGCAAATCCTAAGTTTATTACATGGTGCAACAAAGCATAGCGGGGACTAAATATAACAAAAACACAAGAGATGGTGACTGATTTCAGAAAAAAATCATTCAAATAAGCACTGCTTATTCATGACAGAGAGGTCGATAAAATAGAGTATAAAACCTCGGTACCATTTGTGACATAACTTTAAAGTTCCAGCAGAATACACAGGCTATTAACAAAAGGTTTCACCAAAGTATGTTTGCCCTGTGAAAATTATATTTGTAGACAAAAATCTATTTTGAGTGTATTTTATAATACTTTCATAGAGAGTGTCTTAAGTTTTTCATTCTAATGGTGGTTTGCATGGTGGATTTCTATTAAGAATAAGTATCGCCTCCAAAATATAGTTAGACCTTGCTCAGAAATTAGTGGAGTGCCACTGCTGAGCCAAAATGAATTTTATGGGCAGCAAGTAATAAGGAAAGCTAGATATATCATGATGAATAATGACACACACCCCTTGTACTTTGAGACAATGCCTTCTGGTAGACGGCTTAGAATTATTAAGTGTTTCACCAACCAAGTTTACCTTTGTAGCAACAGCCATTTATATCAAAGTTTAAAATGTAACGACTCTTGAAGTGTTTGTATTATTTTACAGATTTTATAAGCAGCTAGATTGAATATAAAGCATGTTGTACTGTTGCAATTTGTATTTATTTGTAAGTGTATAGGCTATATTTCGTATACTGTATCCTTTGCTACGGAAATGATAAGAGATCAACAGAGTAATTGTATATACAGTATTAATGTTTTTTAGGGAAAAAGTCTGGACAAAAGTCATGTAGTGTATTTATTCAAACTGAAAAATTAAAAGCATCATATGTATAAAAGCACACATCAAAAGGAGTTACCAGTATTTGAATCCATGTAAAAATCTTCAACGCCAATGCCAAACAGAGAATATTGAATTTCTGCATTGTCTCCACTGTCCAAGTCTGTTGCTCCAACTTTCAAAATAACAGTATTAATAGGCATATCTTCTGGAATCAAGGCCTCATATTGCGCCTAAAAAATAATGATAACATTTTTTTCACATAGTGTAATGAATTCTTAATACTTCTGCATACCAAAACTTGATTTGCGTACATCAGTATGCAAGCATTAAACAAGGAAGTTGTTAACTTGAGCTGTATGAGATGACAAATGCCAGCCTAAATCAATTGCTCAGACCTGATTGCAGATGGGGCTGTTGTCATTGGCATCCATAACAGTGACCTCCACGCCTATGCGGGTTACAAACAGGCCGTCGCTGGCTGTGATATTGAGCAGATATCGATCCTGCTTCTCTCTGTCCAAAGGCTGCTTCACAAAGACCTTCCACTCCCCCTGAACGGGAGCCAGCGCAAATACCCCCTTGGGGTTTCCTCCTGAGTCAAAAACATGGCAACAGAATTGAGATAAATGAGCAAGGTTGATTTTGAAATCTCTGTGATGGCCTGCACACATATCAGATTATCATTTCCATAAACGCATTAGTGTTTATATACTGTAAGGTGTTATTGTTCTTTATGTAGAATAAAACAAAATGCATATATTTCAGAAACCGTATTGAACACATCAAATTAAAATGTGCTAACATGCATCAAAACAACTCTAAGAGCAAGTTAAGTGAACCAGAACACTTGGGGACACTTTTAGAGAGGGTATATATTGTATCCTAAGTTATTGGAAACAATAAACTGAGCTTAATTCTAACAATCTGTTCACATCCCCACATGGGCTTTAAACAAAGTAATGTGACACATAAAGCAGATGGCTCTTTACTCATATGGCTTTTGCACACTTAGTTCATTAAATTAAACCCTTTCAATGTGATTATCTTTCCCGGAGAGCCTCTGTGAGCCATAAATCATCCTCCAGTGGCCTACTTTAATACGCACCTGTGATATGGAAGCTGACAAGCCGATTCTGATCAGAGCTGTCCCTGTCACGAGTGCTCAGCACCGAAACCACTTCCCCCAGGGGGTCACTCTCACGTACAGCTCCTCTGTAGTACTCTCTCTCGAAGGTAGGGGGGTTGTCATTAACATCTGCGATTGCAACAGTCACTACAGCTGTGGAGGAAAGTGAGAAGCCCTCACCTAGATCAGATGCTACTACGTTGAAGGTGTAAGATGGGCAGATCTCATGATCCAGGTCACAGAGAGTGGTGATCCAACCAGTCTTGCTGTCAATAACAAACATGGCGCCAGCGGCAGATTTAGATCCACTAGCTTTGTCCTGCTCTTGGTTTAGGGTTGGTCCAAGGCTGTAATTAACCTGTCCATTAGAGCCCCAATCAGGGTCGAGCGCTCGTACCTGGATGACCCGTGTACCCCTAGGCATGCCCTCCATAACCATGGCAACATAAGAGCTGGTTTCGAAAAACGGTTTGTTGTCATTCACATCCAGCACCTTGACTTCTACATCCACTACAGACATGGACTCGACCAGTGCCTGTCTCATGGTGGCTGCAACTTTGAAATGGTAAATGTTGATGAGTTCATAATCAAGGGGGTTGACGAGCCTTAGAAGTCCAGTTTCTCTCTCAACAAAAAATGTCCCACCCTGGTTACTCTCTCCAGTCTCTCCATTCACCACAGAAAAGAAAGCTGTCTGACCAGGACTTAAATACACTGATCCCAAGACTGTGCCAACAGGTGTATCCTCTGGGACCGTGTAAGAGTATTGGGGTTGGGTGAAGGAGGGCACATTTGCATCAGGTGGTAAGACATGAATAAATGCAGACACAAGGGAATGTTTGGCTGGAACACCTCCATCAGTAGCTTTTACAAAAAAGGAGAGAACCGTTCCTCTTAGATGCGCCATACTTCCCTTTGTGACCATCCAGCCACTGTCAGGCTCAATCTCCAACACATCCACAAGAGGAAGCCTTGCCTCGCTGTACAGCGAGTAGCTAACTCTACCATTATCACCGGAATCTGGGTCCTGAGCTTGGATTTGAGTCACCAGAGATCCCATTGGTACATTAGCCTTTATGCTAACTCTATACTCCATAGCCCTGAAACGTGGCGCATTATCATTTTCGTCAGCAAGAATTACCCTAACGGTGCAGAAGGATGCTCTTCCCCCGCCATCAAGCGCCATAACAGTTAGCACAATGTCTTTGTTTATTGGGTTCTCTCTGTCGAGTTTCTGAGCTGTAGTTATCAGGCCATCAGCTCCAATGTAAAACTGAGTCTTTCCAAGGTCATTGATAAAAGAATACATGATTTGACCAAAAATCCCAGAGTCCTCATCTGTGGCACGCACCTGAATGACTTTGGTACCTGCTAGGGCATTCTCACGGACTTCCGCCAAGTAGAACCTTTGACTAAAGACAGGGCTGTAAAGGTTGGCCCCCATGACTCGAATGTTCACCTGTGCCGTGTTGGTGAAAACCCCATCCGATACAGACACATTGATGTTGTATGCTTGCCGTATCCCCTGCCTGCGCTTGCTGGACAAGGAAATGACACCTGTCTGAGAGTCTATTATGAAGCTCATTTTCTCATCTCCAGAGAGTATGCTATACCTCAAACTCTCGGCATCTGAGCTGTCTGCATCAGAAGCTTGGACACATGTCACAATGTGCCCTCTGGGAGCCAGTTCACTCACAAAAGCTTCATAAAGTGGCTGGCTGAAGGATGGTGGGTTGTCATTCACGTCACTCACTAAGACTGTGACCGTGACCTCACTGCTCTGGGATGGGGAACCATTGTCTGTTGCCCTAACAATAAAGCTAAAGCTTGGTGTAAGCTCGTAGTCCAGTAGACGGGCTGTTAACAAGAGTCCACTAGTGCTGTCAATGTGAAAGTAATCTGTGCTGTTAAACCCATCAGAGAGAATCTGATAGCTAATTATACTGTTTTTTTCAGAATCCTTGTCGGTCGCCCAAAGCTGTATCACGGTAGACCCGATCATTGAGTTTTCTTTCAAAGTGGTGGTGTATGATGCGTTACGAAATGCAGGGGCATTGTCATTTACATCCACTACCACTATGTCCACATCTACTTCAGATCTGGCTCCAGTGAGAGTGTCTGTAGACCTGATGGTTAGCCTGTAGTTAGGTGTGGTTTCATAGTCTAAAGGATATATGACACTAATCACACCACTCTCAAAGCCAATATCAAATTGGAAGGAAGGATCCCCTTCCACAATAGTGTATATAATGTTTTGTCCCTCTGGGCTGGTGGCATTTATGCATAATATGGGTGTTGACAAGGCAATATCCTCTCTAACTGCCATGCCATAAAATGACTTGTCAAAAACAGGCATGGCCTTGTTCACAACTGTAACTGGAAGCTCGACAACTGTGAAGAGGGAGGGGTAGCCTGCATCACGTGCAAGGACCACCAGCGGATATTCAACATTGGACAAGTCTGCACCAAAGGCCTTTTTAAGAGTAAGCTCCCCAGTGAGCTTATTCACCTCAAAATGTGGATGATCCTCCTTAAGCTCGTAATATACAGCTCCATTTATCCCATTGTCCAAATCTGTCGCAAACACCTGGAAGATGGATGAGCCAGGTTCTGCATCAACCTGCACAGCTGCATAATATGGAAGGCCTAGAAACTCAGGGGCATTGTCGTTAACATCCTCGACTTCTACTCTGATGTTTACTCTAGCAACTCGCAGCTGGTCGTATTCTCTACTCGCCTCAACCACCAGCTCATACAGTTCCTGTTGTTCTCGATCGAAAGAGACTCCTGTGGTTTGAATGACTCCTGATGTGGGATGAATTGTAAAGCGTGTCCCTGCATTCAAAAGTGTGTACTTTACTGGTTCGTTTAAGCGGTTTCCTACTGCATTTATAATGCTCACAGTGGTCTTGTTCACACTGTTCTCCAGTACAGAGGAGGAGTATGTGGTTTGACTGAAGAGGAGGCCACTGTCCATAGCCTCCCTAACCAACACAGTCACAAGTGCTGTGCAAAAATACCGCCCGTCTGACACTTTGACATTGAAACGATAGCGGTCTTTGGAGAGTTTATTGTTTCTGACATTGAGTATACCCGATGATGCATCCATTTCGAAGTGCTCCAAGTCGCTATCAGCTAAGGAGTACATCAGATCAGTGGTCATGTCCGGATCAGTGGCTTCTACTCTTAGAACCTCAACCCCAACGTATGTTGGAAGAAGCAAAACAGTGTCATAAGCTTCTTGTGAGAACTGAGGGGGAGAGTCATTGATGTTTACAACCCTGATTAGGACCTTGGCTGGCTTCTCTGCAGTCAGCTGAGGCCTGCCACTGTCTCTTACATTTACAGAAAAATAAAAAGCACTGAATGTTTCATAGTCCAGTTTAGCTATAGTTCTGACAGAGCCTGTTCCAGAGTCCACAGTAAAGAACAATTTTGCTGTGTCCTCCACAATCTGGAAGACCAGGAGGGCATTGTGATTCTTGTCAGCATCTGTGGCTTCAATTACCAGGGGCTTTCCATCCTCACTTATCACCACACTGTTGATGGGGGCTGCCTCACTGATGGTCCCTGTATATGTAAGCTCCTGAAAAACTGGAGGATTATCATTTTCATCAACCACTTGGACGCAGACAGTGACACTGGAGGCAATCCCAGCCATGTTTACAGCCTGGATCACCAGTATATATGAAGAGGTCATCTCAAAGTCAAAACTCCTTTGTGTTGTGATGACACCTGTGTAACGGTTTATTTTAAACCTCCTTTCATGATTTCCTTGTGTAATATCATAAATCAGTGTGGTTCGGCTAATAGCACAAACCAATATGACAAAATTCCCAATATCCACATTCTCAGTGATCTCAGCCTGGTATTCTTGTTGACCAAACTTTGGACTGGAAAAATCAGACAGAGAGATGGTGATCCTAGCAGTAGTTGTGCTACTTAACGACGGAGTACCTCCATCTGTGGCTCTGACAGTAAGGGTATAAAAACCCACAGTGGTAAGGTCCAGCTCTCTGGCTATTGAAATGATGCCAGATAATGAATCTATTCCAAATATGCCACCAGTGTTTCCTGTGAAAAACAAAATGACAAATACCTGTCAGTTAATGATGAAAAAGGCCACACCAGGTAAAGGATACATCAAAGATAAATCGGAAGACTCGTGACAGGTTAAAAGAATGAGCTAATGTATCACACTCTCCGCGGAACAGACAATCAGTTTTACTCAAAACAGCTGAACAATGGAAATGTTATCAAGGAGCACAATAAATTCAAGAGCTGAGAACACAGTGTTTACCTGCATCAATTGAGTAAACTATCTCGCCGTTTCTCCCTGAGTCTCTTTCTAGTGCTATCACCTGCAGAGCTGATGTTCCTGGTGGGGCCAAATCAAACACTGTACTATCATAAACAGTGCAAGTAAAAACGGGAGGCTGGTCATTGGCGTCCTCCAAGCTCACAATAATCCGTGCCAGGTCTCTATAATAGGGAAATTCTTGATCTTTCACCTAAAAAAGAGGAGAGGAGACAGGGCAACAGACCTGAGGAGAAAAACTAAGATTTTGCACGGAAAAGATTTGTGAGGAAACAAGCAAAAAGAGAAAAAGTAAAAAAAATAAAAATAAAAAAAAAAGACAAGTTAAAATTGTGAATTGTCAAAATGCAATCAATACTAAAATTTCATTTAAGTATTATTTTAAAATATTATTTAATTAATATTAATTATTCTTAGATATTTTTATTATCTTATTAAATTAGAAAAATGCAAATAGTGAACAATTTTTGGACCTTTTTGCCTCACTGTACGATATGTAAAATGGTCTGTTTCAGCTTTGAAATCACTAATCATATACACATTTAATAATACAAATGTTCTTTCTTACCATAATAGTAAGGATGTGCTGAGTGCGAATCTCATAGTCCAGTCGATCTGCTGTGTACATGACACCAGTACCAGGATTGATCCTAAACATCCGCATGCTCGCCGGATCAACGCTGCCATGGATAGAATAGCTCAACTTTGCCCGTTCATCTTTGTCCCTGGCCCGGACATGCAAGACCTCAGTGTCAGCTGGCGTATCTTCAGACACCAAGACTTCATACGTACGCTCAGAAAAAATAGGACTGTTGTCATTGCAGTCCAAAACCTTTATGTAAATCTGTAGATACAGCAGACAGTCTCATTTTTAGCTTTTCACAGAGACGTTCAATCTCAGTTAAACAGATGCATGAGTAACCTACACTGTTGCAATAGTCACTTATGTCAAAACAGCTTAAATAAGAAACAGAACACGCACATGCCAGACTGGCAATACAATGTAGGTTTCTGGGACACTGGAATACTCAGCAGCCCTTGGCATATCTGAAGACATTTTCACTGAAGATTATATAGATATCTCGTTCACACAGCAATCTTGTATTGATAAAATTAGATACAAGCTGGCATGCAAATCATTCTCTCTTGGATATTTCAACCACAGCTGCCAGGAATATTCGCTTTGCAAAGTTTCTGGCTTGTTACATCCGTTTCGAAAAGTTTCCCAAAAAAAAATACACCTACCTGTGTAGTAGCAGTGTTTGTCCAATCTGTCACCTGCACCGTCATGTTGTACAGCGACTGTGTCTCTGCATCTAGAGGTCTGGCTATTACTATAGTCCCCATTCCTTTCTGTATATTAAATGCACCATCGTAGTTACCTATTTCACCAAGAAATCCCAGTTAGCATAAACTGAAAAAATTAAAAGTGCTAAAACATGCATTGCATGCATTTATATATCCAACGAAGAGGTAAAGGTTTAGCAGAAAAAGATCAAGGTAAAAACTGTACCAATCGAACTGTCATGCAGTTTGGCACGTCTGTGAGTAATATATTTTTTATGTTTCACAGTGATTCATCAAAGTTTCACGGCTTTCGAAACATCAACCGCTTTATGTTGGGATCTTTCCCATCAGCCTCAGGTCTCTTATCTTCGACTCCCACAAACATCTGTGTCAAGTTCAGGCCTCTTCATGGCAGATTCTCAAATCATTAATTCAGGTCCATTCTGACGGATAAGGGCATCTTTAGTATGCATTGCATGCATCTGTTCCAATTCCACCCAATTTCCACTGCACTTAAGTGAGATCAGAAGACCAAAAGTCTGGAAGGTATCTTAGCACTCAAAGTGTTTACAGGATTGAGCGCTTCACGTTTGCCCTGCAGCAAATGGAGTTTTTAAAGCGAGTATCTAAAAGTATCAGATAAACCAGCCAACCCTTCACGCTTAGGAAAATAACTACAAAATACTGACAGTTAGCCTACCACTGTCAGATGAACAGTTTCCACCACAGGAGCTCTGTGGGATATAAAACATCTCCCGGGACGTTCTTCCACCTTCTCAGAAACAGATACAGATGAACAGGGAGAAAAAAGAACACAGAAAACTGACATTGAAGTCACAAGCTCATATTAAGATATGCAATCTGCAAAGCTCACCGAGATCCAAAATACAGAGGTTTAATCAAAATGACCATCCATGCATCTTACACGGTGTAAAAAGTATAGGTGCAAATGATAAATTTGTAGTAGCGTTGTAAGCAACATGCAAACAGAGTAAATCATTGTCAGTATAGTTTACCACCGAAATCCACTTCTTTAAATTACATTTACATTTACTCATTTATCCGCACGGTTTTATCCGAAGCAACTGAGGAATGCTACAAAACAAGCGATTCATCCAAAGCAGACACTAGCATCTGTAATATCAGGGACATTAAAGTTTGCATCCTGACTTAATTTATGACTGGAACTGCTGCATTATTGATGCTCACCAATGATGTCGAACCATAAAGGTGTTTCTGTCTGCCAAACAGAGACCACTCCAACTGACTCATACACTTTGCCGTTTTCCGCCACTGTGAAGTTGTAAAGAGCTGCGGTAAATCGCAAGGCTAGCGGCGAAGGCACGGGCTTCCGAATCCATTCAACATGCAAATGGGCAGTCGACCACTTCTGAGGGCTCCCATTGTCAATGGCTTTTATCTGGAAAAAAAAAATGAATGAAGTAAAACAGGCTGAAACCTTAATGCGGCTTTACACGTTCTCAGTAACACTTTAGAATACTGTTCAATTGTTAATTAATAAATACACAGGAACAATTGGCTAATGCACTATTAACATTGAAGTAACTACTACTACCCGACAAGAAACTCTGATTAATGATTTAGTAAGTAATAGTGCTCAGTTGAAACTAGTGTATAAATAATTATAAAATAAATGACTCAAATACTACCAAGTCCTTGAATACTTGAATCAGAATTTGAAAGGGAAAAGCATCATAACTTCTTAATATTGGCTTATGTGAATGTAAGCTTTTAAAGGTGCCATAGAATGAAAAACTGAATTGACCTTGGCATGGTTGAATAATAACAGTTCAGTACATGTACATAA
>JAUCMU010000001.1:24845034-24855323 GCA_032275025.1 Enteromius treurensis
TATATCAAACATAGAAACAGCATCAAGTCCAAAGAAATGTAATCGTTTCAACGTGTCACTCGATTTCAAAACATTTTAGTCAGGAATTACAGTTCAAGAAAAACAAACAATAATAACACCTTGACCATTCATCGTGCACTCGTGATATTGTTTTTATGTAGTATTCTTTATATTACAGAACACAGTGGGCTAACAGCATGTTCAACATGCTTCACTCACATTCAGACATTTTAGTCAGGTATAATTCGGTGAAAAACCAAAAGCACACAATACCACGCAAACTCATACAAACCAAAAGCACACAATAATGTGACCACTCAAATTCATATTGTAATCTTCTTAGCTGAAGTCAGCGCTGTTTGTTTTGTTTCCTGTCTTCCGCGCTTGAGCACATGAGCATGTCGTGGGCGTGTTCATGTCTCGCACGTTTCACTTGGCGATTCGAATAACAACGAGCAAGCAGCTCGTGGGCGTGGTCACATTAAAATTAATGATATCAGATTGAGAAACACAGTAGTGTTGGTTACTTACTCATTACTTTAACAAAGAATATTTCTTTTCAACATGCACTTACTGCATTTAAAAGTAGACACTTCAAGCTTTCTATAGATATGTTTCTCATGTATGTGTGTCATGTTTCCACGGAGTTATAGTTCATTTTAGTAACAGCTTTTTAAAAACAGTTTGCGGGGAGAACAAAGAAAAATCGCGCACACTTTTCATTTTCCTTATTTTGCAAAAGCACACACTTTTGTTGTTACTGACAGTGAACTCAAAAAAAGTAAACATTTAACAGATTCGAATGGTATATAATACTTACTCGTGTGACCAAAATCAACAGTTATATTAGAGTCTTTTACCCTGAAAAGAAAAAAAAACCAAATCACGCGGGCGTGACAGCTCGACCTCAGACCTCACATAAACGCGTTTACGATGATGTCACGGCAGTAGAGGCGGCACAACTATAACAACACATGAATAATCCCGCCCACTCTAAAGCGTTTCTAAACTGCATTGGAAACGCAAACCAAGCCGAACTGAGCCGTGCCGAAACGAGCCATGCCGAGCCGAGTCGTACAACGCAGTGGAAAAGCGCCATTAGAGGCCTCAGCTACCCTCAAGGTTACTCCAGAGGCATCGTCTGCCCAAGGCTCCCTCTTTGAACCCCTCTGTGATCCAGATCCACCATGGCCCGAGCCGCTAGTGCTTGTGACACTAACTTCTCAGAGGTTCTGCCAGTGGCTGCACAACCTCAGTAAGTGTCAGCCGACTCTCCGGAGTGTTTGTTGGTGGCTGCACAGCCTCTAGATCCTGTTATCCAGGCCCAAGAGCCTTTGTTCTGTCCGGTCTTGACTACGGAGGGTCCGCCAGTGGCTGCACAACCCCCGGAGATGTCGACTTCGGTCGTAGACTCTCCAGGGGTTCCGCTGGTGGCTGCACAACCGCCAAGTCTGTCAGTTAGGGCCGTTCTCGTACTCTCACCCTGCCCTATACTGGCCTTGGAGGCCGCCTTTGAATGCTCGTCCTGCCCTGAACAGTCCACCAAGGCCATTGAACTGCTGTTCTGCCCTGAACCAGCCATGGAGGTCATTGAACTCTCGTTCGGTTCTGCCCGGCTATGGAGACAAGTCACACGGAACCGGACGCAGGTACAACTTCAGCCTTAGAGGTCACCACTTACCTCTCTCTGCGCTCTATTGCAGTCCGGCCTGTTCCACCAAGGTGGGCCTCTTCGCCGTCTGATCCGCCCTGGCGGGCCTCTCTGTCATCTGATCCACCTGGTGGGCTTCTCCACCACCTGCTTCACCCTGGTGGACATCTCTGCTGTCTGCCCCGCCGTGGAGTGTCTGGAATCCACTCCTAGGGGAGGTGCTATGTCACAAGTGTTTTCACTGTGTTTTTCCGTGTTTTTGATTTACCATAATCAGAGTTTACTGATTTACGCTGTTTATCGACCCTGCCTGATTGTACCCTGGGGATTATAATAAAAAAAAAAGTTTGCATTCGGATCCGCATGCCTTGTATCCTCGTTACAGTATTAATGGCATCTGTTTGAACACGTTATCAGTATAAAAGACACCTGTCCACAACCTCAAACAGTCACACTCCAATCTCCGCCAAGACTAAAGAGATGTCAAAGGACACCAGAAACAGAATTGGGAAGGGGGGACCTACTGAATGACCTGCAGAGAGCTGGGACCAAATAAGAAAGGCTACCATCAGTAACACACTGCGCTGCCAGGGACTTAAATCCTGCAGTGCCAGACGTGTCCCCCTGCTTAAGCCAGTACATGTCCAGACCGTCTGAAGTTTGCTAGAGAGCATATGGTCAGATGAAACCAAAATAGAAGTTTTTGGTAAAAACTCAACTTGATGAGTTGTATCCAAAGAACACCATACCTAATGTGAAGCATGACAATTATCCCAACACCTCCCGGGCAACGAAGGAGTGGCTTCATAAGAAGCATTTCAAGGTCCTGGAGTGGCCTAGCCAGTCTCCAGATCTCAACCCTAGAGAACATCTTTGGAGGGAGCTGTAAGTCTGCGTTGCCAAGGGACAGCCCCAAAACATTACTGCTCTAGAGGAGATCTGCATGGAGGAATGTGCCAAAATACCAGCAACAGTGTGTGAAAACCTTTTGAAGACTTACAGAAAATGTTTGACCTCTGTCATTGCCAACAAAGGGTATATAACAAAGTATTGATATTAAATTTTGTTATTGACAGAGTCCTTTTTTTTCACCATAATTTGCAAATAAATTATTCATTTCTAATCCTACATTTTCTAATTTTGTGTCTCATAGTTGAGGTATACCTGATGAAAATTACAGGCCCCGCTCATCTTTTTAAGTGGGAGAACTTGCACAATTGGTGGCTGACTAAATACCTTTTTGTTCCACTGTATGAGTTACATACTGTACAGCTAAAAGACTGACGTTGAAAAATTACATCATAATGACTCAAATGTAATTCTTATTAATAAATATATTCATTCTGATTTTATTCATCACAAAGTGTAGTAAAATAATCACACAGTTATGAGTCAAAGCTGTATTTATATTTATCTGTCATTTATATACTTCAGTAATTGCTGAATTTCTAGAAGACACCTAAAAGAAAAATATCACCAATGATGTAACAGTAATAGCTACATCTAAAATTGCATCCAGTATAATGAGTAATTTCCAGCGTGCCATTTTCTTTCCTGGCAGGTGTTTGAATTAAAATGTCAAAACATTTTTTTAAAGGTAAAAGTACAGCTAGCGTTTAGAAAGAGGAAACAGATGATCAGACTAATGCAATCGCACAGGTCGAAAGGCAAAGAGTTGCTTCACAAGAGCTCTCAACAGGAAGCAGCGTAACACAAGGCACCGCAGTAATTGGACTGAGACTATAAACCGGCACACACATTCAATATTACTGTCATAAGAACATAAGACAACTTCGCTAGTCAGGTATTAAGAGCTTGTTACCTGCTGGGAAATACTGTTTTGATTGCCTCACTTGGGCTTATGTTCAAGGACAAGGTGAGGGAAAGTCCTAATTTGGTGTGAGATTTTGTGGCCAGCAGAGTTTGCATAATAGATGAAGAGCCAGGAACAGTAGCATTAACATGTTATAAACACAAACAAACAAAGACATTTACATCACACACACACACACACACACACACACACTGACGACTATATTGTTAATCTCAGTATATAGTCACTAATTTCTTTTTCACTCATCTAGGCCAAAACCAACATACTTCCATAAGGTCTAGATCAATGCAGGAAATGTAGGCAATATTGAAAAGTGTCTATAATTCATGCCACTTTGCCTTACTCTGCTTATTCTGCAAAACACAGCAGTTTGTGTATTCAGAGTGTGAACTCATGGGCCTCAGTGTGTCCTTAACCTGCCTCTATTTATGCAAGTTTATCAGGCTTTATATTGCCTCCCCTTTGCTCTGGTATCAAATAATGTTTCAAAGTGTCCGTTATACTTAATACAAAGAGTGTGCAAAATCACATGCTATTTTCTTCGCAATTTTATAATGGCTTCCTCAGAAATTATATGTTCAGGTTGACTGAAATCAGACTGTCTATCATAAAACTGTGTGATTTCTTGTTTCTGGTCATGTGGGTGAGGCAGGTGTTAATGCAGTAGAAATCTCATGCTGATGTTCTCATATATCCCTTACGAGTACAAATAACAGGTCTCAGGCAATGCAAAGTGCACATGACTGGGCATCTAATTAAACTGAGAAATTTCTCAAGATTCTAAATCTTGTCAAAGTTTTTCTTTATCATCCAATACAATATTGTGTGTAGGGGTCATCCGGTGCTGCATGCACTTTTACAAGCTCTTTGGACTGAAATGTGTGTTGGGAGTGTGTGTACACAACCAGCATACAATGATAAAGATCCTCCAGTAGTTTTCTTTTAATTTAATAAAAAAAAGTTGCCCATTCTGAAATCAAGCCATTCTCAAATGCATGTTGTGTGGAGTCACACCGACAGAGGACACTCCCACAATAGTTGATTGACAGCAGCGTGTCACACAGACTGAACTGGTTTCTTACCTCAGACCCGTCCTGAGTGAGCCGTCATCAGACCGAGATGCAGAGACAAGCAAGACTCCTAAGCGATTGAGGTGTTTTGTTGTTGAATGTATTAAATGTCTGAAACATAAAATATGCATTATGCGGTTAAGAACACTCTGTAGTTGTGATAATATGACAAGCACAGTGAATGTCTCTCTCTGGCTCAGCACCAGCAAATGTATGAAAGCTCAGTTTGAATTTGGCAGTTATGTGACCTCACCGAACATTCTAAATCCTGTATGTGGGACCGCTCATAAGCTCAACTAAACTGGCTTTTTATGACTCCTTTAACTGAAAAAAAGGTGTAAAGCAATCTAATGACTAAGTTTTGTGCAGCCACATGGGGCAGCTCATTAAAATAGTGCAGTCTCACAGCACTCATTAGGGTTATTTTTTGTGTTTAAATACAGCACCTTCTGCTATTCCTGTTAAATATGCAGCACTTAAAGTCCAATGTAAAGTCTAATGTAAATCAGTGTCGCCAATTGCTTACAATTGAAAGTAGCTAAAATTGCTCAATTGGCAACACTGACGGAAATGTTCATCTCCTTCTTGTAACACCCAGTAAGGAGGCTGGAAGCAGAAATAAGAAGTGATATATTGATTTACAGTGTATATAGAAATAGGAACAGAAGGAATGGATCAGAGTCTCTGATGGATCAGCTGATGCAAGTAATACTCCGTTGAATGGAACAGTAGTCTCTGGGAAATAATTCTAGCCAAGGGAAAGGGATTTGAAAGATTGTTTTGTTGTGTTTTTCTGGGGGGTTATTTCTTTAAGACATTTCCCCAAAGGTTTACTTTCCAAAGTGTACCCCTAATTCACTAATTTATTCACGCATTGATAAATAAATAAATGATTTCATAATTTTTTTAATTTAAAATAATTTGCAGGAAGGCTGCAAGTCTGAGTCACATAAATAAGAAAATGCAGTTGTAAAGTATATGTTGTATATGTTGAAATGTATAAATGTATCTGACTTTGCTAGGTAATACAAGCCATCCAGATGGGACTTATCAAGGACAAGGAAAATAGAGGCACTTCGTTTGTTTGATAACTTCATAGCTCTAAGCACTAGAGCTCAATGTTTTGGAAGGAAGACCTTTCTCCGGGAAGAAAACCTTGGAACACTTTCTTTGTCTTCATGCCAAAAGAACCAAGATTAATGAAACCACACACACACACACACCTACACATGCTGAGTTTTACTTTAACCTTCTTGACAGTCCTTTCCAAAACTTCAAAAGCTTCTTTGCCCTTTGAACGAAACTCATTTAAAACTGGCATTCAGCAAGCATTTTTTTATTTTTCCTGATGATATTATGAGTCTCCAGAATCTCTTCTACCTGATCTATGGTGGAGACTTGCGACACTGGGCACGAACATAAATGTGGCAAAAATTATTTACTGCGCTGAATATTAAGCATTAGGCTTTGCTTCTGAACATGTAGCTCAGCAGTTTAGGAGGAGATTTATGCTGAAAGTAATGTAGATTGCTGAGAGTGAGATCAGTATTTCAGCAATGACTCCGTTCCAATAAGCTCCGAGCCACCCACACTATATTTACAGCACTGTGCCCAGAAAACCGCAAAACACACACACACACACACACAGAGAAAGAGAGAGAGAGAGATGGAGAGAGAGAGAGAGAGACCCTGGCCTTCACATGGGCTTTATTATGAGAGGGTCACTGGCATTAGTCTCGCTTACAACACAGACCTTCCACTATTGTTTTGATTTATGTAGTTTCCTCTTTATCCATAAAAATTCTGGGTAACACCTTGTTTAGACAGTATATACACCCAAAAGTCCTTCATGAATGTCCAAATGGTCTACTATTCTGTCAGGAACATTCATTTGGGGAGCAGTTTTGACTAATTTTTATTTAACAGTACGCTCAACTTTATGCTTCTAACTATATTTTATATTTACTTTTTTATTTATGTTGTGCATCTAAAGGAAAACACTTTTTAAAAAATTCAACACACTTAGCACAGATAAAGTCTAACCTACCTTATAAATCTTCATCTTTATGACTTGTTTTTTCCCTAAGCAGTTTTTTTTTTCTTTCTTCTTTTTTTCCCCAGCAAGCTTCTGTGTCACTAGAAGGTCAGATGTAGGTGAATTGCCCACCATTAATTAAATTCCTATCCACATTACTATGCACCAAATACAGTAACTGCTGCATATCTATTTACCAAACAACTCTGTATTCTGTACTCTCATGTAGGTCATATTTTAAAGATGCTATTAATCTTATTTTTAATTATGAATATAATGTTGTAGTATAAATCCAGATTAGATGGAAAGATTGATCATACTTCCACAGTGCCCTGGCAAAGTGCTTGCCTGTATAATTAAAAGGAGAATATGAGAGAGTAGAATAGGAGGGGACAGGAAGACTGGCATTTCTCTCTGTCTCTCACCCACTCATTCTCTTTCTGTCTTTAAGGCAGCTGTCTTGCTCAATCTAATCAAGGTTGACAGCCTACATAGGTTGTGGTGTCTATCTACAATTGGCCAGTACTGAATTGAATCAGTGTTCATCATACTTAAATGTAATATATATATATATATATATATATATATATATTAATGTGTATATGTATATACAACATATATAATTTATATAATGTATGTAACAAAGCTTTGTGACACTTCATAAAGGCCAATTAGCAATTATCCTCAGCTGTTATAGTATATAGGTTACGAAGCGGACCATACACATGAGGTAAGTGTTCTTAAAGTCTTTTATTTTAGGCAGCAGAGGAGTAACAGATATGCAGCTGGTGGAAATGGTAAGTAGATTAATAGTAGGCAGATTAACACAGCGGGAATGAGTATTATACTCAATGACTTTCTTCGGCAGGAGTGTGGAAGCAATGGAGGACACAGATGGAATCACAGCCACACACCACAGCTTGAGACACTGGAGACACAGAGAGGAGATCCAAGGAACCTGGGGAGGAGACAGAGATCGTGGAAAACACAAGGGGTATCACAAGGTAAGTAGTCAGGTCAGTAGCGTTTAAGGGTATAGCTTGTCAGAGTCCACTTGTCGGGAACGAGCTCGGATGGTGAATGCTGTGTGGTGTGTGGATTTATAATGTGGCTTTTGAGTGTGGTAATTGTATCCAGGTGGTGGTGACACGTGATCGTGATTCGTAATGTAGGTTAGAGTAAGCGTGAGTGATGACAGAACCTGTTGTGACTGTGAAATTACCCCCGCCTTCAGGCCCTTCCATCCCGAGGGAGGGGGGCGGACCAGTAGTCACAGGAGGCCATGGTGGATCCGGAGTCACAGCAGGCCATGGTGGGTCCGGAGTCACAGGCGACCATGGCGGGTCTTGTGTTACAGTCCAATCCCAAACCAGCATCACACCCATCCACATTTTCCATGACTATGGCTATACAAGTCTTAGACGGTGCCTTCGAATTGCCAGCCGTGAACCACGCAGTTGTAGCGCAGGCATTAAATGGCGTTTTGGCGATGTGTACCTGAACCATGACACTTGTGGTGTGGGTATCAGTGGGAGTCCTAGGACAAGGGGGTGAAGGATTTTCTCAGCTCTGTACATCCTCTGCTTTGGTTTTGGTGACAATCTTCTGTTAGATTAACACAATAGGGGTATCAAAAGGTAAGAAGTCAGGTAAGTAGTGTTTAAGGATATAGCTTGTCAAAGTAGAGTCCACTTGACAGGAACGAGCTTGAGAGCAGAGGCATGCGGATTAAAATGCAAACCATTTAATAACCCGAACACAGTGTGGTGTGTGGATTTATACTGTGGCTGATGAGTGGGGTAATTGGATCCAGGTGGTGGTGACAGGTGATCGTGATTCGTAATCTAGGTTAAAGTGAGCGTGAGTGACAATAGAACCTGTTGTGACAGTGACAATATAATTCAATATCATGATTAAAAAAATAATAATAATAATAATAAATACTTGAAACAAAATTGGGAACCAGCAAACATGTAAAATTAAATATTAACAAAAAATTTTGACAAAAAATAAACAAAAGTTTATGGTCGATGAGATTTTGTATGCTTACCAAGGCTAGTTAGACACAGTTAAAAACATAATATTTTTAAAATATTATTATGATTTAAAACCATTCTATGTGAATATGTTATCAAATGTTTTCTCATTCCTGTGATGCAAATTCTAATGACTAATGCCAGCTAACAGATGCCTTAATAACCAAGCAAATTTTCAGTCCAACCTAACTTATTTCTCTTAAAATGTTCAAATGCACTCACAGTGCGTCACATCACTTTTTCTTCTTTAAAAAATCAGAAGACGAGCAAATGCATATTTAAAAAAAAAAATGTTAAAAGCTGGGGTCAGTTACTGATGGCCCCATAGAACCAAATATTCTGAGCAGCAGGGTGGTTTATGTCTGGACATATAAACATTTAATAAACGTTCTGGTTGCAGAGACTTTGCCTGAGAAATTGGTTCTGCCTGGGAAAAAGGACACAATGGCTGTTGCCAGGGAAACAGAGAATCATAGTATGACCATCTAACTTTGTGATTTACTTTAGGCATTGGCCGAGATGCATTCAGTTCTGTAAAACATTTTATCTTATGTTCTAATACTCAATTCATCTTTGTTGTCATATGCAAAAGTATTATTTGATATAAACTGGCCTATATAAAGAGTAATATTGGCATTCGTGTTATGTGATTTATAGGCTATATATAATTTACATATTCATACTTTCTTTGCAGATGAAGATATGTGTAAGATTCCCACAGTAAAATTTGCATGTGTGCATATGTTGATAATATGTACATGTTAAAAAAAAAACAAACAAACAAAAAAATAATTGCTTGCAGTTACACTTACTTAATAGCAGTAACATTATGAACATGATCAGGGTTGTGCAAATCATTACTTTAATTGCTACTTTGTTTTAGAAAAAATTATAACCTCAGGGCTTTCACCTGCCTCCTTGCAATATTCCTCAATAACAAACCAAACCTACGCTCTTGATTATTTTTAACACAGCACGCATACATTTTGATCAAGCAACCTCATCAAATAGACAAATTACAGTAAATCACAGTAGCTGTTATAGATTCCATTAGCCAAACCAAAAACAATCAAACCCTGGAACCATTTAAAAGGGTCATGTCGTCATGTTCAGGCTGAACTACTGTGTGTTTTGTGTGTGTATGTTTAGCACTCTTACCCCATTACCTTTGTTTTTAATAATGTATGGCAGATCATCTGTTTTCCTCTGCGCAATTGCTTTTGTTTTTCTTTCGCTATTCAATTTGTTTTTATAGATGGTTTACTCCTAGGGCAAAAACTGCTGCTTACAAAACATGGAGCAGTTGCTGTTGAGAGTATAAAATCAGTGTTAGTAATTATGCCTGCATTCTGCCAGAACTAAACCTACACATTGTTGTTAGATTTTCTTCATCCGCCTTCCACCATAAATATTTGCATTACAGTATGTAAATCTATTAGTTCTCAGATTCTATCAAAAGCCAACGTGGCATATCATTTCTGGTCCCATTTGGTTATTGAGGAAAGTGTTAATAAAAAACTTAAGAGATGGGGAAAAAAGGAAAAGTATTGTATTGAAAAAAGCTAAAGTGTATTTTGACTTTAATAATAATAATAATAATAATAATAATGCATTTTATTTAACGGCGCCTTTCTTGACACTCAAGGACACCTTACAGTCAAAA
>JAUCMU010000001.1:24894426-24909081 GCA_032275025.1 Enteromius treurensis
GATACCCTGACCCATCGCCTGTCTCTGGTACTGTGTTTGATCTATCTTTATTATCTCTGTCTGCCCCTGTTTGGACTTCTGCCTGTTTGACTACGCTTTGTCTAATAAACTGCTTGCAAATGGATCTAACATCATCCGAGTCTTCATCACAGAGAAGGGTAATTGTGGGAAGATGTTCACCCTGAAAACTGCATTTATTGACAGTAGTATAAAATATAGCTTTTTGATGTTTTATTTTTTTTTTTGAGAGTTTATGACAGTCAAATTTGATCATTCAGTTTGGTATAGCAGAAAATTCATGAAAAGTATCAATATTTCCACTACTAAGGCAAGATGAACCAACATTTTGAAAATTATTAAAGGCATTATTGTCAGTAATGAAGCACACTTATAATCTATCATTTCTATATCCTATGCAATTTTAAATACCTTCTTATATACCTTCTCATGGGGAAAAACGTGTAATAGTAAATACTGAATAGGCTGAATTGTAGAAAGTATTTTCATAATTTGAGTAATTTCAAAATATTTGTCATAACCAGTCTACAGAATTTGAGCAGTCAGAGTTAACAGATGTCGGAAAAAAATATAAAAATGCATCTGAAAAACACTATATAATTATGTGAATTACACATTGAATGTAAGTTTTAATTTTAATTGGTCATAATAGCAAAAGAATATTGATTCAGATTGAATGATTCCAAAGTCAAGGACATTGTTCACTCAGTGGTCGTTTTTGCAGACAGTTATTTTGGGCATGCAAGACCTCCTTTCTACCTAAATGGAAAAATCCTGAAATGTCAAAAACTGCTTGCCACATTCACATCTCAGTAGCATATTTAAAATCAGCAAAGAATCTATGAGATGAACTTTCCTGTAAATGTTGCTGCTTCTATTGTTTCAGCAGCTTCAGTGTTGCACTGACTTTACCAACTGGCGACTAGTTCATTATTGGTAATAATAAGTTTTTATGAGTACTATTCCCTAGTGTTCACAGTTGAAAAATAATAATATGATTTCTTCGTTATTTCACAAGATCGCGCTTCCTCATGATGACAATTAGACGTATTTGGCGTGCTGTCCAGAAGGCGAGCCTGGAGGTCGGCCGGCTCAGACTCCGCATGCCCACCAGTAGGAAGACGCGGAATGAGGCGGAGAAGGGGTGGAGGAGGGATGCATAACGAGATGTGGAAGGGAAGGATGCAAGCTTATTTAAGGGAAAGGCTTTGATTGGACGAGACAGAATTAGATTGATTTGGAAACGTAGTTCCAGCCGCGGCTAATCATGCGTACAGGCTCCTCCCGAAATTTGTTTATCAACAGCACTTAGGGATGTGAACACCTATTTCAATTCAATTCAATTCAATTTATTTTTCTACTTGTTTTAGAAATGTCTATAGTAGGGATGTCAATTTTCGATAAATAAAGTTATTGTCTATCAAAAAAAAATCGGCTCACATTCACCTAAACGAGTCGTCAGCAATTCAAATCTTTTTTCTATTACGGATCCACGTCACTAAGCAATATATTTGCATAAAGTCCGTTCACGTTCTACATCGCAAACAACTTGCCCACCCACAAACAGTGCAATTTTCTCGTGGATTACATCATGTGAAGAAGACACTGTATCCAGTAAGAGTAAATATGTTTTATATGCCCTTCCGAAATATGAATCTACAAAGAATGAGTGGTTAACATTCATTCTTTCAACAACACATCAGCAGTAAAACCTTGTGTTGTTTTTGCCTCCTTTTACTGATGACTGCTTTTCCAGTCTTGGAGTACAACGCAATATTCACCAAACGCTCGGTCTTAAAAGATGGATCAATGCCCAGTTTATGTGGACTAGCTTGCTCCTCTAAGGCAATGTCCACACTAATACGTTTTTGTTTGAAAACACATCTTTTTCTCTCCGTTTTTGGCCTTCCGTCCACACTGAGTTGGCGTTTTTGTCAAGGAAAACAGAGCTTTTTGAAAACGCTCTCTGAAGTGGAACATAGTAACACAGGAACATACGTATTTTCAGTCATTTCAGCGTGGATGATCAACTCTTCAGAAACGACTGAAAATGATAGTGTGGACGCGGAACGTTTTTAGACGAAAAACGCTGTTTTCAAATTTATCCGATTTAGTGTAGACGTAGCCTAAACTTTTACCTGTAAGTATGATTAATAATTGATGATATTTTCAGTGTGAAGTGTCCGATAAAACATGACTCGTTACTACATTTCAATACAAAGGAGCTGTGTTGTATCTGTTTTAATGTAGGTTCAAAGTTTGGATCATGTTAAAAGCGTAGTTTGTACATTAGTAAATTATTTTTGTGAAAGATTCAGCCATGGAAAGATTCACAACTTCACGGTTACTCACAGCTGTTTGTGAATGTTTTGCACATGAGCCGCACACACGCCAGAATTAAACTGACAAATTGATCATGATAACGTTAATCGATTGTGTCTCTTATCGACAATTAATTGATAATTGATTAATCGTTGACATCCCTAGTCTATAGCAATTTCTAAAGTATGAACTTGAAGTCTTGTTATCTAAGGCCACACGCCTTGCTGAGAAGGTATGGTGTACCTTCTCTGTAGTTTATAAAAAAAAATTAAAACAAAACAGAAAAGAAAGAAAAAAAAAACATTCTAATGAAAGATGATCTATAAGGCAGTGTCTAATTACTCCCAGTCATTTCTTCTAGGCATTTCCTCTAGGGCTGTTTCGTGCTGTGAAGCATTTCCTTTATTGTTTAGGAGATTAATGAGACATTAATGAAGAAATATTTTGCATATGGCACATTGAGGCCCTGTGAGTATTTAAGTTGCTGAATGGGTTTGATGTTAATCTTTTCCTCTAGCTTATGGATGACACCTTGGCTTTCTGGGACCCCAAACTATGTATGATTGAGGTATGCGTCTAAATCAGCAATTCTCTCAAGATATCCTTAATGTATCTCAAGCAAGTGGCAGATGACTCCTGCGGGGCCCAAGCTGCATTATTCCTGATGCTATAATCTACAAGAATTAATAGATGTGTGTGGTTCAATCATGCTAATTTATGGAAACTACCCTGAAAGGTTTGTGTTTACAAAGGTATTGCACTGTTTAGTAATGAAATACTTTTGGGAGCATAAGGTAATTTTCAAAGGATTTGTAAACAGCCTTGGTACAATGACAAGTGGTCTTGTATTACGTTCAGAAGCTCCATCCTGCTGATTATATTAATATTAAATCTATATCAGCTGCCACATGAGATCATCAGGCGGTTTTTATTCCATTTAAAACCATTTTTACCAATTTACCACACTCTCAGAACTTTTGTTATCAGGAAGCACCAGAGAAGAACTTCAATTACTTCTGAAGAAATTAACATTTGAGTTTTCTTGTTTAGTCATTTGATGACATATCCAGCTAGGTGTTATCTGTCTTGTATAGTTTAAGAAGAAAAAAAAAGAAAAAAATGAAAATAATTTAGTGTAGAACAATGTGTTCTGACAACACAGTCAGATATTCTTCCAAACATTTAGTTGCGTCTCAGTTAGGCAATAATTGATGCTTCAGCTCTCATGTGCCAAATTGGTTCATTTACAGAAGAAAAAAGACTTGTGAGAAAGAGTGTTTTGGTGTATATTGGAGTGTGTCTAGGTTGTCGCGGAAGGCTACATTTAAGAACACTGTGACATTTTGGCTGTGTAACCTGTAAGTGAAGGGTAAACAGACCGGAGTAAACAAGGTTTCAGGAACAATATAAATATCGCTCACACTTCAATGATCACAAGCTCTATTGTAAGCAAACCTGAACTCGCTTAAGCCTGAAATAGTAATTCCAGAAATTTGCCAGAATTAAACACAATGATAATTTCACATTATAAAAGCTGTGTTTATTTATACTTAAATTCAAACACACATCTACAAGTCTTTTTTATTTGTTTTGTTTTAGTGTGTTTCAGTGTTTACATATGATTTGAGAGCAACAATCATTCTATGTAGCATTTTCACACAACTGCAAACTCATTTGTTCCTCTAAAAATATTGGTACATGTTAAGGTCAGCCCCTTTTTGAGTCAGATATGAACAAAGAGGTATTGTGCCTCCAATACAGATACACAGCAATGCTTTTTTGTGACAATGCAGATTTTCTGCTTATTTTGATTACTGGCTTTCTCAAAGGTCATATGGACTGACCGAAATTAAAAATAACAGCTAAGAATGATAGAAGGTCTCCTCAGATTCATCAGTTTTTAAATAATTATCAGCATTTATATGCTGTTCTTTGATCTTTTTTTATTACTGACCATCATGTCATTCCAAACTCAGAACTTGAATTAAAATTTTTTAAAAAATCAGTTGAGCAATTTATAGTCCACGCAACCAAAACTTTCACTATTCATAAAGACATTGCAAAAGCAATAAATGTGATCCCTTTAATCCAAAACTTTTTTTAAAAAACAATCAAGCACATGGTGTCTATTTACCATGTCTAATGTAATGTTTCATTTAAAACATCGGTTTGTGTTTTGAAGATGAAAGAAAGACTTATCGGTTTGTAACATTTTGTGGTTAACTGTTTTAACATAAAAAATGTGATCTTTCTTTTTTCTTTTCCTATTCCTTCTTCTTGTTCTTCTGTTAAAACTTGTTTAGGGTGTAGAATATGAGTTAATTCAGTAACAAGAGCAAGAACAAAAATTTGTAAAACTAACTAAATTAAAGGGGGGATGGAGGTGGGGAGTCAGGGACTGCAGATTATTGGATAGCTTTCACTGTTAAAGGTCAGCAGCTTAAACCAGGCTTGGATGTGGCCCTTCTCCTTAATGCATTTTGGCAGTATACAGTGGGATAAAACTTTTTTTAAAAGTGACCAGGATGATGCTTGATACTTTATGATATTCCATCCATTTTGAAACTTGAATGCCCCTGACACCACTCATTGTAATTACAATTAATATTTTAAATGTCATATAGGTCAATAAATAATAACAGAACTTTGAGCAGTGGACCGTTTTTTGTTTTCCTCCAAATCAAATGTAAAGGCTCTGAATTAGTTTAAGCTTGCACACAAAGAAAACAGAAAAGACCATCTACAGCCAGGTAAGAAATTGATTCTGAATGAACTGTGGGACCATAGAAGATGGGAATAGCGTTTTACATCAACCAATGAAAGTTTACACCAAAGACATAATGAGATTCAGTTACTGTGACAACCTTGGCCAAGAGGTGCTCGAAACATCCTTGGCTTTTCAAGCCTTGAGTGTCCAAATTCACTATCAAAGTGTAGGCCCAAAGCCTCTGAAGTCATTAGCAGCCTGCCAGGGCTCTGTTTGTATAAACACTCTCCTCTTACAACAAGCTGGGAGTGGCAGTATGTCTGTACAAGCGGTAACAACAGGAGAGAGTCCACCACTTCTGAATTTATAAGAACGATAGGTTGTGGCCTAGAGGGCAAGCTAAGTGATCATTATTTATATGATTGAGTGTTCAATGTTAGTTGTTCTTTCAAGTTAACTGCTGAATTTTTTCTGGTTGGGGGCTGAAATTAGCTTCAAATACACTTCATTACATACAAAAGTATACTCAATTGTGAAGAATAGGTGGTGGACAACAAGACACATATGCAGTACCACCTACTGAGCAGACTATTTTTGTCTTTCAACATTCACCTTGCACATAAAAAAAAAAAAAAAAAAAAACCTGGCTGCACATCGATAAAACAAAATGATCACATGGCTGTAGTATACTTTGTTTTTACGTGTCCATGTAGCAGTACCAAGGTTATGGGCTTGATTCCAAAGCAGTGCATAAAGTGATTAAATGTGTAAATCTAGATGTGGGTAGAGTTTAGAATAGAATTTTCTAAATATTTAAGCATAATGTTATTCTCAGTAGATGGGAACGGAACAGTGGTTTGATGCTAGAGAGAAAATAAATGGTTTCTTTAAAGCTGACATTGGAGGGTGGATAAGGTTAAGATGAGATTGCTGTAGGTAAGCAGAAAGTAAAAGGAGTTTAGGCTACGATTTAAAAGATTTAGAATGAACTTGAAGGGAGTCTGAGAATGTTTTCCGCTAAATCCTGTGACAATGTTAGTGTCTTGAAATACACAAAGGTTCAGTCAAGGGAAAATGTCAAAATGTTAAAAAAAGAAAATCCAAAAAGTCTGGTTTGTTTGCTGTTTTGAAAAAAAGTGAAAGCTGTGCATAAGTAGTGTTCTAGGCAATGTTGAGTGATATTGTTAAAGATTGAAAGCATGCATATTGTTGAAGGTTGAATGCTTTTGTTTGTCAGGTAAAATAGGCTGCCACATAGAGATGACAACATGTGATGTGAATTTTGCTGGAAACTATTCGCAGACTTCTGTTTGCCATCTCAACATACTAACAATTTCATAACCAGAATAATGACCGTGGCAATAAAGCCGTGGCAATATTCTGGACAAAACACACAATTTCCATAAATAGCTCAAAATATCCCTATATCTCCAGAGGAAACCCAGCATATGCGATCTGTCAAAGTTTTCACAATTGTTTAGCTTAAGAAAAATTTCACACATGAAAATAAAGGCAAAACAGAACACTTTTTAGTGTGCTTCGTAATGTGTTGCCATTTAGGTGACAGAACAGTGTTCATGCTGCATGCATTAAAGATTGCTTTTACTGCAACAACCAATTTAAGTAATTCCAAGTTCTTCCATGATAATTACTAAGTATATGTTGTTCATACTACTTAGTCATGTAATTAAACTTTAGCACAACCACTGCAATACAAAGTGTGGCCTACTAAACCACTTCTTACCAACGTCTTATGCAGAGGTTGCTTGCTCATTTTCACCCTCCCATCTATATCAACCTCTTTTTCAAGCTCTCAAATCAGTGTGTGAGGATCCGGTGGGAATCATCTGCATAGCATTCTTTCTCTGCTCCAGCTCCCTGTGGAGAGTTGTGCCACAGGCAACCCTCTTCTTCTGTAGTCGACAAATCATCAGAAATATGCAGCATTGCTCTGTCTCACCATCCCTCTCACACTCTCAACATCCTGTGGTTCTGTTAGTGTGCTGGTTTATGATGTATCGCACTTTAAAAAATGGGGTATTGTTTTCATATTTTTATGCAGGAACTGTACACTTGACAAGATGTATTAAAGTCCCTTTTTCAGCATGATACCATGCACACTTTGAGGAATAGTTTACACAAAACTGACAACTCTGACATTATTTACCCAACCTCATGCTGTTCCAAACCTGTAATATATTGTTGCGTGCGTGCACACTGAAGTGTTGTCGCGGCCGCGCTTCTCAGTGTGAAC
Source organism: Enteromius treurensis (assembly GCA_032275025.1). Taxonomy (NCBI): domain Eukaryota; kingdom Metazoa; phylum Chordata; class Actinopteri; order Cypriniformes; family Cyprinidae; genus Enteromius; species Enteromius treurensis. The sequence continues at coordinate 24,901,728 of JAUCMU010000001.1, forward strand.
AGAAAGACATAGGAATCAGGAACTTTAGATTTAAACATTTATTAAACTCAGCACTACTGAAGACATTAAGCTGACGAGGCAGCAACCAACGCAGACAAACCACTTGGAAACACATGCGAGTTCAACGACAGACAGCAAAGATGGCATAGAACACAACTTAAATCATCAAACCAATTACAAATCAGATGCAAGTAACCTGGATGCACAGCTGGGCCAGGATGAATACACTAAAGACATGGGCGTGTTTAATAATAAACACAAGCACAAAGACTACAAAAACAGATACAGAACATGCCTCCAGCCTGACATATATACAGTACTGATGCATGTATATAGTAAAGAAATAAATGGTATGTTTGTATATTAAATCTATTTATATACAATATAAATTAGAAGAAATATAGAATATAAATACTGTAGATATACAAATACATATAAATATGTTCAAAATATATACATGCATGAAATAACAATCTTCTTAATATACAGTGTCATGAAAACAGAAATGACAAACTAAAGAAAAGTTTCATTCCTGTTCAGAATGAAAAGTCTCTGGTGGGCATCGTATTGCCTTTCGTTTCCTTAAAATGTCTTGTTTTGTTTCACAGAAAATAGAAAGTCATGTAGGTTTAGAAGAATATAATGCTGACTGAATGACTGGATTTAAATTTTTACACAATATTTACACTTTTAGAAATCATCCAAAACAACTTACATTGCATTCAAGATGCACAAACTACTATTTAAAGGAAAAGCTCGCCCATTTACAGAACATTCTGTAACCTGTAAGATATTTGTTCATCTTTAGAACACAAATTAAGATATTTTTGATGAAATCTGATAGCTTTCTGACTCAACTCTGTTGTATTCAAGGCATGACGTAACATTGTTCACAATTTTCTTTGCAGACAAAAGGTATGCTTAAAACGTAAAATAACCACTGAAATCACATGGACTATTTTAACTACCCTATAGCATTGCACATGTAGGTCGTATTACTGTCTATGCAAAACATCTTAATTTGGGTTCCAAAGATAAATGAAGGTCTTACAGGTTTGAAACAACATTAGGGTGAGTAAATTATGACAGAATTTTACAATTTGGGGGTGAAGTATCCCTTCAATATACAGGAGAGCTAAAGCACTACATGAAAAGTACATTACATATTTATAACATGTACTTTAAAAAGTGCCTTTCCATACACAAATGCCAGGATTATCACAGAAAACATACCAGTACACAGGCAGCTATCTCCACACAAACATGCAGCCATCCATTAATTTTATTGGACGTGCTGCAATTGGTCAAAAGCGTGTAAAAGTAGAAACAAGAGGAATTCACCACATTTTCAGCACCTTCTCCCTTCCAAAATCTCAAAACAAAACCAACCAACCAAAAGCCAAACAAGGACTTTCCATGACACATTAACTATTCATACCCATTTGCATGGCAGTGCTGTCCATGGATGCCAGGATGCAGTCTCTGTTCAATGCTAATGAACGCCTGCAACACGGGGATAAGAGAAGGGGTTGTTGTTCTCTTTGAGAAAGGGCCAACGCTAATATGGATGACTCATTTGTAATGTAGAACAAGATCAATTAGAAATCTGGCATGGGAAAGTCTGCATAGAAAACCTGTGCAATGTAAACCCAGGCCCCCCTCTGAAGAATCATAGAAAAGAAACTCCTCATTTATGAGAATAGGAGTGTTTTGTCAGTAATGGGATTACAGGAGGCTGATATAATATATGTTGGCAGCTGGTTTCAGCCCTCCGCATTTATTCTTGCCAGCACCAGCTTATTTTGTATGGTTTTAAAACAATAAATTTCCGAAATTGTTTATGTCTTCGTACAGCGATCTTATGGAGGCAAGCTGTTAGTTGGCAATTCGTGCTGAGAATATACTTCAGTACTAGCCCCATCATACTACAAGACTGCAGACACAGAGTTTGGTTGATAATATATTTTTATGAAATGCCTAACCTAGTTTTACACAGGATGTTTGTATACATTTGCAGAGATGCCATGAAATAAAAATAAGTGTTGTGAAGGTTTTCATTGTCAAATCTAATGAATGCTGCTTATGGGAAAAGATGAGCTGTACTCTGCGGTAAGATCTAGCTTCACACAACCCTTTTTTTCCCTTTGTAAGCAATAATCTGATGCTGTCGCACTTTGTTTGCAGGTCTACTTCAGCGCTAACTCTGTTTACTTTTGAGGTTCTGTGAGTGTTTTTGCCAGCATCATCTTTGACTGGTGAGAAATTGAACTTGTGTCAGACAGCGACAATGACAGCTGTAAGCTTCATTCCTGCTTTCCTGCTCACTGTGGCAGAGCTGCAGAATCGGCATTTGTGTTACACAGTATTTACAGCCCACTCTAAGCCTGGGATTCATTCTGAATGCCAAAATGATAAATAAGCTGACTGCACTAGGTCTCATACTGGTGCTTTCTAAAACCACCTTGGTCTGGCTAGAACTGACCTTTAGTATGACTAATTCTTTCTCATTTTAGTACCTAAGATATATTTAAAAAGTCAAGTCCCAATTTATATTAAGTGTCTCTAATACCTCTGTACTTACATAGTAATTAGATGTGTACGTAGTATGTAACCACAGTGTAAGTAGTATCTACAGCTTAAATGTTTGTGTAATTACACATATGTAACAACCCTCTAAATAGTACTGTATGTGTAACAGATCATTGGTTAGTGTTTTTTTTTTTTTTTTACACGACTAACAGCAAAGAAATTGTTACACTTTATATAAAGCAGACAATTCCTGCTGACTTACCATGTAATTATTCTGATGTTACTTAGCAGCGGTCAGCAATTTACATATAAATTGCGGTTGGTGCCCAGAAAGTTACATTTTATTTTGAGTGGACAGTTCCATATAAGTAAACTAGTATTAGAGTGGTGCACCAACTCCAACTCGGCATCCAACTCCTCCTACAGTACTTTACATAACCCTAAACCTGCATCTCCACTCCCTGTTTCTCTTATACTGTTGTCACAAAATGTAGTTATATAAGTCTTGTTACACAAGTTTTTAGCCAAGTGAAAAAAAAAGGATTGTTACCAATGTCCTGTAACACATGCCCTATACTGTACATACACACACCATTCTGAGGGTTGTTACATACAGTATATGTAGTTACAGAAATATCACAGCTGTAGATATTATGTGTGTACTTACACGGTGGTTACATACTACATACACATCTAGTTACTATGTAAGTACACAGGTATTAAGGACACAATATAAAGTGGGACCAAAAGTATTTTTCTCTGACACTAATAAGTGTATGTAATACCTGAGAAGAGATTATGCCAGGCCCCCAAAAGACCTCAGATGATGCCAACTTTCAGACATCATACAGTACGTATGTTTACAAGTATGCAAGGTCAAAAAACACTTTAGTTTTCTCCAAAAATAGATTAAATTTGACCCCATTTCTAAATTATTCGTAAACGGCTCATGTGAAGCAGTTAGAAGAATCAGTCTGTATAAACCCCTCTTCCCGTGAGCCCTCACTGCTGTGATTGGTCAGATGGCACAGTCCTTTGTGATTAGTCTACCGCTACACCGTGTGTCGGAAAACAAAATGCCCATTGCCATAAAAAGTTGTTCGCGAAGTAGAACGTGGACGGACATTATGCAAATATATTACTTAGTGACATGGATCCGTAACAAAAAAAGATTTGAATTGCTGACAACTCCTTTTGGCGAATGTGAACCGACTCTTTTTTTTTGATAGACAAAAAAAATAATAATAATAATAATAATAATTTAACAATAATTACTCACATCGTTCCAAAGTTTTTACATCCATTCTACTGATCAATGGTCTTACAGGATTCGAACAACATGATGGTGAGTAACACATGACAGGATTTTTGGTTGATCCATTTCTTTTAACAAATCCAGAGATCTCAATCATTGTTAAAAACATTCTGTCAATCTATCTGTTTTATTTTCTTAACAGAACCTGGATGAAGTCAAATCTAAAAGTCTCTAAATCCTCAATATCTGCTGAACAAGAGCACATTCATTTTCTCCCATTAGAATAGAAATTCATATAGTACTACATTTATTTTTGCTCTACATATCCCATTCCTCATGAAAAACAATTGATAAAAATGCTGACAGATATTTAATTTTAATTAATTTTGCTTTGACCAGCTCTCCGTACAATCTCTTCAACTCCCACCATAAGCTCTGTGGAGGAAGAGGAAGCCTTGAGCCTAGGAAGCACGTAAGGACGATAAGGATATCTGGAGTAAAGTGGATTATTCTGTAAATCTTGCCCTCTGAGGACTGCACAGAGAAATGCTGACAATTCTATTTGGACAGCAAAATAGAGAAGCCAAATAAACACTGATTTCTATATTTACAGAGCAAGATCAAATTCATTCCACAAATACAACTGGACAGGTCAAATGATAATATTAACATGTTATGATATTTAACCAACACAAATTGGCAAATAGCGGTTTCACCAGCTGGTCGTACACCCGTTTGTAAGACTGGGCTGTACGTAAAACTTGCTGTAAGTCGTGCATAGAATTAAGACCTGTTGCACCATCTATGCATAGTCCTACATCCGAGACTAAATCTTATACTAAATCAAAGGTATATAAAAGTGAAAAGTCATGATTTTCTCATACTTCATTAGTTTTTAAGATTCATGCATGTTAATTATTACTGCGGACATGAATTGTAGTAATGTGTATGATGTTTTCAGGCATATTAAAAAAAAAATATGATCTGGGATTATTTTATTAAACAAAATAACTTGTTCCATTCGTTGTCTTGCCTTGTATGAATGCTTGGAAATATTTCATGTCTTTAAGTCCATTCATTAGGCTATTTAGAGCCCTATCCAATAATCACAGTTTTGTGCGTTGTTATTTTTAATCAGAAATAAAGTATCAGATTTTACATTTTGTCAGCTTTATTACAAAATACAAATGTGTTTTTTCAGCTACAGAAATACATGAACAAGGTCAAGGAAACTCATATTTACATCTGGAAAGACATTCATCGTATATGCCTCCTTAGTCAGCAAGAAAAAATAAGTCTAGACAGAAAATAATTTTGTGTTTAGAGCCCACAAACATCAGACCCCACCCCACCCACCACCAACTAAGCAAGCCAGAGGCGACAGTGGCAAGGAACCAAAACGCCATCCATGAGAGAATGGAGAAAAAAAAAACCTTGGGAGAACCAGGCTTAGTTGGGGCCAGTTCTCCTCTGGTCGGACACCCCCCTCTTGTAAGGCCCTTGGAATCATCCTAATAATATATCTGAATTCCCTTTAAGGATTTTTTTCAACAAGTGATGTTGATAAACAAATTTCGGGAGGAACATGTCCGAATAACTATCCACGGCTGGCTCTGCATTTCCTCAATCAGCCTATTGCCTGTTCACCCAATCGGAACCAAGTTTCTCCGCCTTAAATAAGCTTGATTTTCTGCCTTCCGCATCTAGTTCTTGCATCCCTCCACCCCCCCTTCTCCGCCATCGGTCCTTACCTTCCTCCGGGGGGAGAGCTCTGCCCTCGCAAGGGTTAAAAATCCTATGGCTCTGAGTCCGCCGAGCTCCCGGCTCGCTCAGCTGGACAGCAAGCCAAAAATGCTATTCTATCCATATTATGAGGAATTGTGAACTTGTGAAATATAAATTGTGACTGAAACACAACCTATTAAGACTGTACATATCAACCAGCAGTCACCAAGCCATTTCCAAGCTGCTGCTCTGCACTGCTTAAATATCCTGATTTACAACCGTAACATTGTCTGGCAAAATCACCAAAGCATAAGTTAAGATAATGACTGTACTGTGAATTGGGCTATTTATGCATATAAAATTACAACTCATCGAAAAAAATTTGAAGCAGTTAGAATCAGATGACTTTTGTATTTGCTCTCTGAGCGCACAGCCTCAACTGTATGTCTTGCTTTTCTTAGTTACTCACTGAACAGAACTGACGCAAAGAGAGGTGTGCCTGCTGTACACTGTAAAACCAAAACTCATTCATCACATTTGTGGATCGGCAGGGCAGGCCTGTGGCATAGGCAGTATAGGCAAATGCTAAGGGTGCCGTATATCCAGACATACTATTAAGTTTCTTATGAATGTATGTACACTAGCAGTAGAATTAACTACGATGCAATCGGGCTTCACCCTAAATCTTGCCTAGGGCGCCAAATTGGTTAGAGCCGGCCCTGTGGATCGGTACTGATAAAAGTACTGGTAAAGTAGATACATTTTGCTACTCTTTTCTCATGATGAATAGGTATACACCACAGGCACCACCAACTGACTTTGTCTGCAGATTCAGGGACTTTTCAGTGTTTTCTGAAAAAAAAATAAAAATCATCATGAGCTCTGTACGTTTCTATAAAATATGATCAGTGTTTGTAATAGGTTAGCCGAACCAAACCATAACATTTAGTTGGGGATTAGTTACATGTATCTTGCTATTCTTAAACTCATAACACTTTTTATACCCTTTCCATTCCAGAAAGCAAAGGCATCTCCCCTGAGATTATGTTTCTGGTCAATTGAATTAAGGAAGTCGAAGAAGGTGAAAGACAATTTCAGAGGGAGGAAGAGGGCAAAGGATTAAACAATAGTATTGGTGCTTGAAGCATGAGAGGTAAATCAAACTTCTCTAACCCTCTCATAACACATCAATGGTTAGAGGGTTCAAGAGTGCACAGCAGCAAGCCAATGAGGCATAGTGGGAATGTGATGGGTTTGTAATGTTCTGTGACGGTTTTTGTCATCACCTGCCACACACTGCACTAGTATATGCTTCAGGACATTACTGTCGGTTTAGACTTGCCATGAACACAATAATAAGCCAAAGCTTTGCCAGTGGGTGTTGGAGGTGCATTGTAGTGTGCACTTTGCGCTCTGCTAGATTTTGTTAAATGCTACCAGGGACACATAATATTTAGTGGGTAAAAGTTTACTAAAATCCATTACGTGACTTGTTATTACATTTTCTAATCTTTTTCTGCCTTCCTTTTACCTAAAATGTACCTTATTGTGAATTTAAATATTATAAATTCACAAAATACAAACAACTAGTGAAATTGGATCTGCTGGAAATCTGATGGAAATCCTTCTGACAAAGGGTTGATCAGGATTGGAAATTAATACTCTTCCCAAATCCCGTCGGCAAACAGGTTAAAATATATCTTCTTGTCTCCACTAAGTGCCTCAAACAAAACTCCTGGACATCTCTTAAAGATTCGATGCTGTGAACCTGTTGTAAGGCGGTCCTCTGTGGCGCTGTCTGACCGTCATCAGCGGGAACCTTCTCCAGAGTTTTAAGTTCCTACC
>JAUCMU010000001.1:24942038-24952885 GCA_032275025.1 Enteromius treurensis
TGTGGAGGTACAGGTACAACTTTTACACAGTGGAAAACCAAACAGAGCCGAGTCGAGTCGAGCCGAGCCGAGTCGAGCCGAGGCGAGCTGGTACTGTGTAGTGGAAAAGCGCCAATAGATCCCAAGTGTACAGTAGTATGGAGTACCTCAAGGCTCAGTACTGGGGCCGTTACTTTTTCTGCTTTACATCATCAGGGGACATAGTATTAGGTTTCACTGTTATGCTGACCATACTCAGCTCTATATTTCTTTGTGGCCCGATGAAACATACCAAAATGAGAAACTAACGGAATTCATAGTCAATATGGAAAATAAGCAGTGTTGGGGGGGCCTCAAGTGCCACCAAGCCCTACTCCAGAACCATATGAAGTTGCTTCCGTGCAACATGTTTCTTTTCAGGATGCATGTTCTCATTCACTCATGATCCCAGCATCACAATATCACCTGATAAATACATACAGTATATTCTTTTTCAGTATATAAAAAAAAGAAAGAACAAGGACAAAAATGTTGCTTCTTGAACACTAAAGAAAGGATGAAAAACTGATGGATCAACAAGCAAAACCATAACTCTAATAATAATCTCCCTTATAATACATCATTTAGTGCAGCGATTCTCAATCCCGGTCCTCGCGCCCCACCACTCTGCACGTTTCGTATGTTTCTCTTATTGCTTCAGAATGTTGTTCTGTTGGAACGTATGTGTCCTGCAAATTGGACTTAACTTGATATTCCACCAAGATTCCAGTTTAAAGCAAACTTATACGTTCCATTTAAAGTGCATTTAAGTGTGTGAGATGTATTTTAAATCGTATTCACTTACAAGTATGTACAGCGCAAATACGTGAATGAATGTTCTGAAGTGAAGTAAACTGTAACGGATTTCCCCTACTCAGGGAGAAGGGAGCAATGTGTAGGGACCATGTCAATTGGAACACAGTTCATGCACTAGAATCAGGTGTGTTATTGAAGAGAGAAAAAATAAAATATGCAGAGCGTTGGGGCATGAGGACCAGGTTGGAGACCTCATTGTTCCTGTGATTCTCAGTGTATTGAAGGCCTTCATTAGGCCTCCAAGCTCCTCCACTTAGCCTCTCCGTGTGCAAATGAATTAAAAAATTTGCAAACAAAAAGCTTAAACACTATATTAGACAGTTTATTTATTTTTATAGCTTTGAAACTCATGACTAATGGGTAAGTTCACAGAGACATGTTTACAGTTAAGTTCAGTTTACTGTCTCTGATGTCTAACTAGCAGCTCTAAATGTTGTATTAGGTCAAGCAGAGTTTACAGGAGGCTGTTGCCTGTGAGTTTTTCTTTCTTGATCCTTCCAACATGTCACTTGTCATGCTCTTGTTTGTCACATTTCCTACCCTGTAGAGTCTTCACCTTTTTGTTAAATCCTCATGTGAACAGCATGGCAAATTAGTAGAACTCTTGCTAAGTTAAAAACTGTTTTTTATGAGCATTAAAATCTTAATTGCATGCACTTTTCACAATCTTTAGCCTACCCAGTTAAAAAAAACTAATAGGATATAACAAGGCACCCAATCAATGTGCCTTTACATATTGAGAAGTTTAGCAGGATGATGATGCATCAGCCAATGTGTTAAGGGAATAGTACCCAAAATGTTCAAGTGTTTGACTTGTTGTCCTTGATAGACTCAGTATTAATTAGGTTTATCTTTACCTGCAATGTGTCTGTGTAACCACTGGTTCTGCTTTAACTCCTTTTCTATTTTCAGTGGCGCCTTTATATACAAAAAGTTACTGGCAATGTTGTGTTTTAAATGCAAGTGTCTTCTGAATAACTGCCTGAACTACAGCACAACAGCTTGTGTAATATATATAATGACATTCTATGAGAAAATACTGTCATTTCATAGTGTTTTACAATCTATTAAAGATTGCAGAGAAGATATTATGCAGTATTATTTTAGCTCAAGGAATGTAGTGTCTCATTTTTTTTTATTTATTTTTTTTTGACAGATGATTGTCTGTAAGTATGCAGGGTTTGTATTTGTGTGTGTGTGTGTGTGTGTGTGTGTTAGTGTGAACCCACACTTCCAAAAAAAGGCACTTTCATATCTGTTTCTATTCTTAAATTTTTTAATCACTGGCTCTCTCATTCTATATTTTAATATCTCTTGTCTCTCATAATGATTACAACCAGAATAGCTATGATAATTGTTTAATAGGCCCAGTCTGTATGACTTCAAAGTGCAAATTTTTGCATAATTTTTCCCCATAAGTTCAAAGCTTTATTGTCATGCTTAACAAATGGCCTTGGCTGTGGAGGCTGGCTTAAATAGACTGTAAATGAGAGAGAAAGGGTCCCATAAGGTTATATTATTATACATTAATTCATTTGTTCTTGAGCATTGCATTTTCATCCATATGCAGATTTGGCCTATAATATGATGGGCTCCGAATGCAAAGCTTTCTTTGATAAGTTGGTAATGAAGTCATATGTTCCGCATTAGACCTCAGTAATTTTACATTAGGGTAGACAACTCAATACATTCTGTATACTTATTGTAGATTTTTCTGCATTTATGCTGCAGTCTTCTTACTCACAGCCATAACAATTACCTTACAGCTTGTTCATAGAAACCACTTGCCATTTTTCGTAGGTAATTCAGTTGGGGTGTGTGAACACGTAACCAGTGTTTCACCTAAAGACCTGAAATCTCATAAGAGGGCCTGTCAGAGAGCTATTGAGTCTGCAAGGTTACAGGGGCAAAATAGGTGACTTGCCTCCAAGCACAACAGCACCCTAATTCATCATTCATATTCCTGACATATCCCAAAATGTAATACAAATAATAACAGTAGTAATTTAATAAAATAATCCTCCAAAATGTTAAGTTTAAAAATTGTCAGTAATCATCCACTAATTTAACCCTCTGCTCCAAGATATCTGTGTAGTTTTAACCAGGCCTGGTCCTTTGCATTCATCTGGTTCTTTGCTGAGTGTTCTCTTTTTGTTGTTGATTTATGTCTTCTCGTTTGTATTTTCTATTTGTTTCATGTTATTTTGCTTCCGTGTAACCTCAACTTATGGGACATAACATCAAAAAAAAAAAAAAAATACCTCAGTCACCTCACCATATGTTATGGTGAGGTGACTGAGGTTTTTTATTTTTTTTTATTTTGATGCTATGACCATATTCAGCAGTTGGTGCTTTTATTTGTTTCTGGATTAATTTGTTTCTAGAATGAAAGAAAAAGCATAGGAATCAAGAAATAAAGTCAATGGACTGCAGAAGTGAAGTTGCAAACAAATGCTCAGGTTTGAAAAGTAACATTTTTGTTCTCTCTCTATGGGTTTTACTAACAAAGGAATGCAGTAGAGAAGCAGTTACAGTCTGTCCAACAAAACGGCTTCAGCACACCATATAGACATAGATGTGCTGGCTGCTGATGAGTTGGCAATACAAAAAGATGTTTTAGTCCTGGTTACATCAGTCAATACAGCATTACAGTGATTAAGATACACAATATGAACCTAAACTGTTCAGATTTTGGTAACCTGTATATTACTGTACAGGTCCCTTAGGGGATGTTCACTCATGTTTTTGCATTTTACTCATTCATCTCTTGTCTTTTGCATTGTCTTGCTCTGTCCAAAAAAAATAAAAAATAAAAATAAGTTCCTTTAGGGGTAGAACAGCTTGTCACTCAAAAGAACACAGCTGCATCTTCTATGTCCCGAAGGGTGCATATTAGTTCCTTAGGGTAGTTCTGCTGCCCTGCGTCTCACGTTTTACAGTTCTTCAGAAACAGGTTGTGGATGTAACAAAGTCATTGCTGAGCAACACACAGGTGCAAACAAAGGTGTATGTTTTTAGAGTCATTTACAACAGCTTACAACACGGTTCAACCAATCATAATCAAGGAAGAGAATTTTAAAATTAATTTTACTGTAATTGTTAAATTGAATTTTTTTTTACATTTGAGCCTGAGGAACCCATCTTTTGCAGCATCTCAGTCCTGGTAAAAACATCTGGTTCACGCAGACTTAATTCAATTCAATCCAATTCAAGTTCAATAATATTTTGGACCTTCACGTTTTTTTGGCACTCACAAAGATAAACATATACCCACTTGGCCTGTGTCCAAGTCATTGATTTCCTCATGTTTAGGGTCAGTGTGTAGAAGCAAACCAAAATTGTCAATAATGATGTTACAAACCATCCCATAATGCAACAAAGCTCTGTGGAGTTGAACAATATTGTAACACCTGATGAGTCTGAACAATGCCATCAAGCTTTCAACACACCGACAGCCGCTCTATTACGCAGCAATGCAGCATTCACTATGCCTCCTCTCTTGCTCTCTGAAGGTTGCTGATTGATGTGAGCAGCCAGATTTTGAGTGGGTATCCCACTGTCACATAAGAGCAGAATGAATAAAAGATTACACCCGGTAAGCCAAATAGGCAGTAGGTGAAATCACATCACACTTTACCGCAGGCAGAGTGGTAGCCCCCCCATCACACACAGCTTGAGCCAGCAGTCTGTTTCACACACTGACTTGCATTACATTGCGATAACTTTGGTCAAAAGCATTTATGCATCACAGATTAATTGCATACTGACAGAATTAAATGATTTCTGTTGAAGCGAATGCATTCTCCGTTGGTGCTTTTATTATGTGAGTGTAGTTGATTGCAGTAATTATATATGGAAATCCTGTGATCAGTGCTAATCAGAGCTTCTTTTTTTTTTCTTCTAAAAATAAACATTAATGCAGTATTCTTTTTTTTTTTTACTTCCCGATGCTACACCAAAGTCTTTTCCCCCACTTCCTGTGGCTAACATTATTTGCACATTATTTGTATGCTGCATGAATGATGCTTTTATAGGTACCTAAATTGCCTCAGTTATCACATAAAAAATGTTCTACTGGTTAAACACAAAGAGGTGGTGGAAAAGACAGAAACAACTTGAGTTATTTTTACACTAAGCAAATGCAAAGCTAATTGTGACATTTAAAGGGTTTATGGGATTATTATTAGATAGTCCATTAGTATTTTCATTAAAGGAAATGGTTTTAAGCCAGTGATTAATATTAATATGCTATTTCTCAATGGGAAGTATCAGTTTGCATTTCCAAACATTTCCTTTTGCCATTAATTGTAATTTTCCAGTAAGGTTTTTGTATGCCCGAGTCTGACAACAGCCAGAAACTGAAATACAAAAAAATATAAAAAATTAAATAACAATTAAAATGGTAAAGAAATTAAACAGACTGAATCCAGAAGAAATGAGGCACTGTTTTAGGAACACTTGAACATAGTTCTTTAGGTAGTTTGCTTGTAGGTTTCTTCATGTCTTTGAGACATTGCCACAGGATGGAATCTGTCTAATTCTTTTCTCTTTCCTCTTGTAATTCTATACAGAGTCGATGATGGTGAATCTGTTGTCAGACCATATAGCAATAATTTAAAACCTTTTCTTTTGGCTAAAATACTAATTGCTCAAGGCCGTTGTACGGTGCTGTATATACATTATAAGACTTTAACATACATTATACATTATAAGTAATTGTTCATTAATGATAAAAACTTTGGTTTCTGTTTGTCAACATTAGTTTAGTAATGCACCTGAATTAGTTAATGTGAACTGTTAATGAAAAACCCCTAAAGCTTTTACAGTATATTCTTCATTAACTTTTATTTTAATATTTACTAATACAGTATTAAAACTAATGTACAGTATTGTCCATGTGATATTAATGATAAATAAGTGTTAACAAAACACTGACCATTTTTCAACTGCATACACAAAATCTTTAATTTTCACACTTTTTCTGAAACCAGCTCAAACACCAGAAGCACTAAACTAATTCTCAGTTTTTAATTATTTTTCATAATAAACTTTTTGCAAAACACAACACGCAATTCTAACCCACATGCAAACAATCTAAAAGGCAAAGGTGTTTGCAAATTGTTTGCTTCATTTTTAAAGATATGTGAGGTATTTTGTATTTGGTGTGTGCAATTCTTGGATTTGTGCTTAAAGTAAAAAAAAAAAAAAAATGTATAAGTAATTAAAAATATATATTACTTATTCTATGTGCTTTGCAAGTTTATACATTGGAGTTATTATTACACAAGCACCAGATGCACTTTCTACACATATACATTTGTATATATTTTTCCCGTCTGAAAATGCATCTGAATACTTTTGCCTAAAGATGAAAGCTGATGAGGTTCCAAACTAGCGTACTTAAGTTGTTCTTTTAAGTTTTCCACTATGTGAGACTTCCATGCACAATCACTGATTACCATCAGATTTCTCCCCTTCTCTCTCTCTCTCTCTCTCTCTCTCTCAGCTTTCTCATCTCCTTCATCTCTCTCTTCTACGTTTAACTGATCACTGCAGAGAAAACCTGAAAGGACAGAAATGGCGAGCCAGTGGTTTGTACAATCAGAGCAGAGCCACATCGCCCCCATCTGGCCATATGAGTAAATGTTTCGTCACCTCACAATGGCTCCCTCATGGCCAGAGGGATTTCTATGTTTAGCTGCAATACAGTGGTGGTTATGAGAGGCCTAATTATGCGTGGCCACCCCCTAACACGACTGCCCCTCTCATACAGCCTGAGTTAGCAAATACTGTCAGAAACAGCTGTGAGGGGCGAGAGACTTGAGAGATAGAGAGAGGGAGTGAAAGCCAAGAGCAAGAAAGCCCAAGACATCATGCGATAACATTACAGGCAAGAAGGAGAGAATGTAATAACAGAGAAGACTGCCTGAGCCAGAAACAAAAATAGGCCATAAAGGGAAGGAGAGTTCAACAGAGTTTACCCTGGTGTGAGGGACAGAAATAAGAAATGGTTTATGTTGGTTTAGTGCTGGTCTAGCTGGTCCTCAGCAACAAAACTTAGCTGGTTGAGCTATAACCATTTGTTTTATTCTCACTGAAGAGACATTATGGATCAAGATGGTCAGCAAGAGCACCCTGAAAGCAAGATACAGTGTCCCCCAAAAGTTGCTCTATAGGCTAAGTATGGCTTTGGACAACATAAGTTGAAATTATTTTGCAAGACTTGCATCCACCAGCTGCCAGAACAACTGAGAAACTGAACAGCAGCACCCAAGCAACCACCATCCAACTTCAAACCTTCAGACTACTTTAAACTTAAAACTGCCTCAAACTTCAAGCTTTCAAACTTCTTCAAAATGAAAACCTTCCAACTTCAAGCTTTTAAAAGTACTTCAAACTTTCTGGCTAGGTTTTCAACATCAAGTCGACCCCAAAGTTTGTTTTGAATTTGTTATTACAGTTTAATTATGCACCGAAGTACTGAGTAATATTAACCCCTTTAATTCCAGATTTGTCTTGGATGTTAAAAAAATAAAATAAAATTAGTAGTAGTAGTATTAGCATTAGTCTCATTAGTAAACAACATATATATATATAATTTTATTTTAATTTATTTATAAAATTTAAATTATGTATTTCTGCAATCATCAAGATGTAAATGTATTTTGATAAATTCTCTCTCTCTCTCTCTCTCATATATATATATTATATATATATGCAATTAATTGCAACATTTAGCTTTATAAATGAAGACCAATTAAAGCATTTATTAAATGGTTAATTAATTAAATGTTTGTGGTTAGGAGAAGGGTTAGTGAATGTAAATATGCCTACTTTTTTATTACTTTTAAATATTTGTATTATTTTATTAGTAAGTACGTGCAACAACAACACTGGAGCAATCAAGTGATACTGTTTTTGTTTTGAAAAGAGTTCAATTGACCACCCAACTAAACCAGCTAAACACCTGCTTGGCCAGACATTTACATTTAATGACCTGAAAACCAACTCAAATAAGTTTTTTTGTAAAATAGTAATTAGCAATCAGTCAGTGAATCTATAAAGGTGTGTGACCAAGTAATGCTCCAAAAAGAAACCTGCGTCATTTTATCCCAATGATCATTACAAAGCTGCCAACTGAAAAAGACTTTGACATTTATGTATTGCCATTATTAAGAATCTGGGTTTCAGTGATAATAGCAAGTTACCTTAATGTATTTATATCAGGATTTATGCTTTGTCCAAACGCCAAACAGATCAGCTGCTTTTTTCAGCAGCAGACCACTGGAAATGGAGGGGTTTCTCTGACATAAAAGAGCGAGATCTTTTCTATTATAGTAGACTTCTTGGCTCATTGACAATTCAAGGTACCTAAAAGGTTCAACAACAAACAAAAATGCAGTAATTAGACATGCTTTCTTAAAATGTCAGTTAACTGACGGGTGAAGAAGAGAAAAAACAGCTCAATGTACCTCAATACATCCTCTCAGAAAGAAGCTCAAAGGCTCCATCAATATCGGTGTGTGAGAGCAGGTTTCTTACATCTTTTTTTTAAGCCGAACAGAAGCATTAGCTTGGCCAGTGAGACATTTATCAAGTTGTTATTGTCTTTATTGTGACAGTAGGAGCAAGGCTTGGGAAGATCACAATGCAGTATTTCACCAGCTCTCCGTATCTCTTCCTCAGCTCACATTCAGTCTTTCACAGATTCCACGTTTTGAGCGCTTGTGGATTAGTGGTGTTCTCAGAAATCGTGGATATGTCTATCTGTTCAATGACATCAGATATTTTTTCTGCCCTGGATGACTTTACCAATGGTGGAAAAAACAGAGGGACGGCGCAAGCAAAATAATCACATCATTACGCCAAAGCAGCCTCTCTGAAGAGCAATCGATGGTGTCTATTTGTGCTTTTAGAAAATGTAATGCGGCGGATAGGGAAAACTTATAGCTGGAGAGATCTCAGCACTGATGGTTCTCTCTCCTAAATGGAGGGCTCATTACTTTGAATGGAACCAGGGTTGTTTTCCCACAAAAATGTGGCTCTTGAGAGAGCCTTTTGTTCGGATAACATAAGCTTTTACCAAACAATTGAGGTAAATGTACTTTTTTCTCAGTATTCACTTTCATAATATTGATTGATGTGATTACAGATGTACAGTAAATCCAAACAGGTATATGGCCTCTCTTCTTTTTCCTGGAAACAAAACTGGTTAGCTGGTTATCAAACTGCACAATAATCAATAATTGCATCTTATGGTTTTAGTACATATTATTTGTCACAATTTAATACTCATAAACACAAGCAATTTTGGATCAGTACTCAAATGTTTCTGTATCTGTGCACACGAGGATCACGCAGACGCAGGTTTTATTCCTGTTATGAGTATTAAACAGTGAATTTATATTTACATTTATTCATTTAGCAGACTCAAGGGTCTCACCTCAGTCATGGTATTGAAGGTGGAGAGAGTGCTGATTATTCACTAACCCCACCCACAATCCCTGCTGGACCTGGGACTCGAACCCACAACCTTTGGGTTTCAAGTCCAACTCCCTATCCATTTGGCCACGATAGGGCATTTAGGCAATTATGCATGGTCAGCTGATGAAGCTTAGTATTTATTATACATACATGTTTGATAAGACGTTTTGTATATGAGTGCATGCATTAGTGTTTTTCTATAATGTATGTACATTTTGAAGCACAAGATAAAACATTTCCATATCTGAAGAATGTAAGGCATGATGTAAGACACATGCAACACTTTTTTCACTATTGCTTATTATCTACATACATTCACAGAATGCCTTTGGTGATGTTTTTATGATGGTGATTTTTTTTTTATTATTTTTTTTTTATTGCTATAGTATTATTCTTATTCCGTGCAAATCCTGATTGAAGTTGTTACTTAATGACATAAATAAAGCGTAGCATCAGTTCTGGAACGTCACGTGAGTCAAGCTTGATCCACAACTCCTTTTACAGCATTCCTATTTAAAGTAATAGTTCCCCCAAAATAAAATATTTTATCATTAATTTATCTTTAATTACTTACCTCCATGTTAGTCCAAACCCATAAGACTTTTATTCATCTTCAGAACACCAAATGAGAGTATCTCTCTCAGAATAGCTTTCTGACCTTCCAGACAGCAACGCAACTACCACATTTAAGGCCGAGAAATAAGGACATTGTTAAAAAAATCTGTGTGACCTTAATTTTTTGAAGAAATGAGAATACTTTTTGTGTACAAAGAAAACAGAAATAATGTCTTCATTCAACAATTTCTTCTCTTTCTTGTCAGACATGCCTTCACAAGAGTACCACAATGCATGCAAAGCGCATCCAGGTACTAAATCCAAATGCCAGCTCTTGCATCAGCAGAACCATACGCATGCAACATGGTCCTTTTTTTGAATGCACAGTGAAGACTGACATGGAAGAGAATATTTGTTATATTATTGTGCACATTTTTGGAGATTTATTTTAGGTGTTAAGTATTTTTACAGCTCCTCCTTCAGAAACTCTGCCAAAACAGGGGTGCGTTTCCTGAACAACAATGTAACTCGCTGGTTAACCACCATAGTACTATGCATTATTTTATTTCGCATCTCCGTCGTTTCAAACACATTGGTTCAGCAACATAGGGCAATTGTTACTGATGTCACACGCATCTGGTGAAGGAATAACTTCTCCATAAGAGAAGGAGAATAAGATCTCCAAGATGCTGCTGTATTGAACATTATTTTTGTTCACTGTCATTTTGTTTTTTTTTATCTTTGAATCACAGCGGGTTCCCTCTTACGTCATACTCCGAGGTTCCCTTAGCCATTAAGGCACATGCGCACTTTTTAAAAACTGCGTTTAGAATGGACGTGCAAAAATACCCAATTAAAACGCATTTTATATTTAGATAGAATGTAAGATAAAGATATTAATGCATGTTAGTTTGCTTCTTGTGCCCAAGAGCATATTTATTAAAGCCCATACATCTTACTAACAAGAAACTATG
>JAUCMU010000001.1:25008793-25019662 GCA_032275025.1 Enteromius treurensis
GAGCCGGACGCCGAGCTCTAGCCCTCGCTAGGGTTCAAGCCTTTAGGGTTCGGTGTCCGCCGTCCTCCCGGCTCGCCTCCCCGGACAGTACGCCACACATGCTAAACTTTATCCTTCTTGATTATGAGGAAGCGCGAACTCTTGAAAGGGTCTGGAGAGATTCTAGATGAAGGAATGGTCTCTTAAATCTTGTCAGGTGATCTCTAACCTCATCAGGCATTATAGGAGAAAGTTTAGAGCTGTTAAACTGGCAAATGGAGGTTTCAAAAGTACTGAATAACAAGGTGTTGTGATATTTTGTATATTTATTAACATTAACAAATCAACAAGAATTAACAAAGCAGATTAATGTTATATTAACTGCAATATTAATTTAATTATGCAGCTTCCTTTGATCATATTTACCAAGGGTGCCAATATTTTTTTTTGACAAAGAGAACCACTACGCACAGACGTATTCAGCTGTCGCATTCCTTGTGTCAAATCACTGTTGAATAACAGACAGCGTCAGAAGCGTCTCACCTGGGCTAAAGACAAAGCCGGCGCAAGTCTAAATGCACATCTCACTTATCTGTGTTTACACCCGAAATGATTGTCAGTGATGGCTGTACTACGCACAAGTCAGTAGTCTATAGTGAAACGTGTTAGTTTAATTACAGAAAAAGCAACGTTATCCCCTCATTGGTTGCGCAAGTTCCCGCCTCAATAAAATTAGCCGGCAATAACACTGTCTTTGTCAAATGTGTCGCCCTTGCATAAGGATTCTGCGGGGAATTGGATATGTGTGTTTAGACATAGGTCGGATGTCCAGGTATCGGAAAAAAATCGTATCTTTTGCGGATTTTTGTATTTACAAATATGCATCAAATTCCAATCTGTCTCAGATGTGGGCAAGAAATCAGATTTTTTGTGCCAGTGTAAATGCAGCCAAAAAGGAATGGACTGCTGCTGAGTAGTCCAAAGTAAGGTTCTCTGATGATAGTAAATTTTGCAGTTCCTTTGGAAATCAGGGTCCCAGAGTCTGGAGGAAGAGAGGAGAGGGACAGAATCCACGTTGCTTGAGGTCCAGTGTAAAGTTTCCACAGTCGGTGATGGTTGGGGGAGCCATGTCATCTGCTGGTGTTGGTTCACTGTGTTTTCTAAGGTCCAAAGTCAACACAGCTTTATACCAGGACGCTTTAGAGCACTTCATGCTTCATGCTGCTGATTATGAACTTTATGGAGATGCAGATTTCATTTTTCAACAGGACTTGGCACTGAAAGCTACCAGTGCCTGGTTTAAGGACCATGGTATCCCTGTTCTTAATTGGCCAGCAAACTCACCTGACCTTAACTCCATAGAAAATCTATGGGGTATTGTGAAGAGGAAGATACAATATACCAGACCCGATAATGCAGAAGAGCTGAAGACCACTATCATAACACCTGAGCAGTGCCACAGACTGATCGACTGCCTCGCCGTATTGCTGCAGTAATTAAGGCAAAAGGAGCCCAAACTAAGTATTGAGTGCTGTACATGTTCATACTTTTCAGTAGACCAAGATTCCTAAAAATTCTTACTTTGTATTGGTCTTAAGTAATATTCTAATTTTCTGTGATACTGAATTTGGGATTTTCATTAGTTTTCAGTCATCAAAATTAAAAGAAATAAACACTTGAAAAATATCGGTCTGTGTGGAATGAATGTATACATTACAAGTTTCACTTCAGCCAATCGCATTCAGATATGGTTTCAATGGAGTATGAACCACTTCCTTTTTACAATCAAATAGACAACCAATTAATATGATCAAGTCTTGCTCTGTTCTGTTTTAAACTCAATAAATTGTAAACTCCTACTTCATTCCAACTACAAGAAACAGCTAAATCATGTTTCCAATGAATTTTAAAAGATTATTTGTGAACCAATCTGACATCTGTGTCAAGTAAGTTACTGGCTTGGTCAGGCTGCACATTATGAACTGATATGATGTCATTATAGTCTGTGTTCCTTCAAGAAGAGCTTGTTGATATTGGTATTAATCATGAATATTCCATGTGATCTCAACATGGAAAATGACCGAGTAGGCAACATGTTTCAGTTTTGAATATTGTATGCAAATAGAGAATGAAGTTAATGCTGCAGTATAAAGTGTGATACAATATAATTTGATTTGATCATGGTGAATTCAGTGTCCCACATCCCAGCTGCCATTCCTTTTATAAGCCCCTATAAAAGCCCCTCAGTCCTTGACACACTGACATACTCAATAGGCACCAGTAGACAAGTGAGTCATGCCCTGGCAGAAGGAAAGTGTATTCTGGCATAGTTTCCAGGAGATGTCTTAGCTTTGAGAGAGGAAACATAAAACTGAAGCTCATGGCTGAAAGACAGTCCAAAGATTTATCATACCATCAGCACACTGCAAGTTTAAGCATTGCCTGAGGCCTTCCTGTCAACTCATCTTGTTATTGAATGCAGTTTCCTTTAAAATCAGTTCAGACATTTCCAGGTCAATGATAACAGGTTGATTTTCATTTCTTAACAAGTATACATGTATATGACGACACATTTCACATTTAATACAAACACTAGTTTTTTTTTTTTTTTCAAAAAAATATTAATCAAAACTCACTCTCATGTAGCTCCCAACCTGTATGAATTCTGTCAAAACATAAAAGGAAGATATTTGAAGAAAGGTTTGTAACCAGGCTGTTTTGGTCACTAGTGACTTCCATAGTAGAAAAAAAATGCTATGGAAGTAAAGGGTGACCCAAAACAGCCTGGTTACAAACTTTCTTTCTTTGGCAGAACAGAGGCATTCATGTGATTAATTCAGGCGAACTATTCCTTTAAGACTTTTACTGTACTAAGTAACTTCTGTGCTGAGAAAATAAAATGAAATCAAGAGAAGAGGTAATAATTTCCTCTAACCCTTATGATGCAAACATGGTCCCCCATAAAGGTCGACCACTGTCATCACCCTGTTATTACTGCCTTGCAGGTAAACTGACATTAGTTCACCATCTTTTTCCCTTTGAAGTGTCACCAAAGACATCT
Source organism: Enteromius treurensis (assembly GCA_032275025.1). Classification (NCBI taxonomy): domain Eukaryota; kingdom Metazoa; phylum Chordata; class Actinopteri; order Cypriniformes; family Cyprinidae; genus Enteromius; species Enteromius treurensis. The sequence goes on from JAUCMU010000001.1 coordinate 25,011,834, forward strand.
TATCAAAGGCTTTGCTGTTGTAGCTTCAAACATAAGATATCCTAGAAGAATCATCAAAACGGAGGTTAAAAAAAAAACTAGGTGTCTGGCCATAATCTTCATCAAACACCTAATAAAAGTAACAGAAGTTTTTTTTGCTGTTGTTGGTTTGTTCCATAAGTGCCAGGTCGGCCTCAAGTACAATGTCTATAAACACCTAGCAACAATTTTGTTCAATAAACTTAATATAACTTAACATGAATGGCTTTAACCCACATTAATATTCGCATACCATAAATGTGTCACAATTATTAACAGACTGCTGTTGTTTTGGCTGTCACATAAAAAAATATAATTTTGCTATGCCAGTGAAATGAACGAAAGGCATCTTGAACCAACTCTTTTATTTATGTATTCTTGTATTTGATCTTTTCATAAACCTTACAGCAAATAAGAAAAATAAATGAAATAAAAAACTGTTAATACTGTTCAACTTTCTTTTTTCGGTTTTACAAATGGAAAGTATTATTGGAACTTTGTGTTCTGTGGTTATGGGTATTTCTGCTTTTCAAAAAGTGCACCCTATGGTCAAAGACTGAAATAGCTTTTTTACATGTAAAAAATCTGAAAAAAGTGCACGTCAAAGAGGCAGAATTTTAGTGTTAGTGTGAAAAGACCTTTTTTTTATTTTTTATATTTAAGTAGCATATAAGTTATAACACACAAAAAAAGGATCAGACAGCTACAACCCCGCAACCTCCCCCAGCCCCCCGCAAATCAGAGTTTAAAAATAAATAAAACAACTTAAAAATTAATAAAAAAGGTTTAAATGTCCCAGATTCCCCCAACTGAACATATACAATACTTCCACATTTGGCAGGTTCAGCATGATTGGTCAATGCTGATGACAGTTCCAAATATAGTATCTCAAGTAAGGAATGTAACATGTGCTTGATAGAAAGGTAATGAGGAGGTTTTCATAGTTGAACTAAAAGCAAACTGTTTGATAGCATGTTAATTAAACAACATTCAACCTTTTCTGTTGTCTACTTGCTTCGAAAGACAAAAGTGATCTGCAACATGTCCTTCAAATATTTGATTATGGATATATAGATGATTACAGACTCCATTGGCAAAACCCCCCTAAAAACTTTACCACAATGTAAATGCGCAAATAACTGTAATTTATTTAATTTTAAACTAAGCTGATCCTCAGACTCTTTTAGGGGCTTTTTTCTTGTGAATATTCTTCACTGCTGTTGAATGGACTTTTAGATAGACATGTATATCTTGACATATCTGCTTCTCTCAAGTTTTTCTCATTCCAGAAAGCATAAGGCCAGTACTGTATACAACTTTGTCTTAACGCAGGCTTTCAGTGTAGTGAAATGGCAGCCTCATTAAAGTCTGCCTCAGGAGGAGATAAAACTAATTGAATGTATGCTACCCGATCTTATCATTTAATATCATAATGCAGATGATCATCTAAACTAATGAGCAATGTATGAATCTCACATCTCAACCTGTGTAATTTAATTGCTCTCCTACAGGAGCCCCTTCATGAATCCTGCCAGAGTCTCTTCCTTTGAGGATCAAAATCTTTTTTCCACACTCTAGAACTTTCACTAAATTCCTCCAAAGGAGTCCATGTGGATTTCTTTAGATGTGCATCTGTTAAAACCGCCAATTTTTTTCAGTTTGTAAGTGAGAATGCTAAATGCTTTCCTATTCCGCGTGCATTGTGATATTAGTCAGGAAGCATTGTAAGTGTTGCAGGTTCAAACCAACACTTCTGTCAACAGTTAAAAGCAGTAATGTATAAGTAGATCATATTCGGCCCACCCCAACCATGTTTAACAAGTTTCTGAAATATTTCAATCATAAAGTGTAAAACAACTGTTCTGGAAGCACAGCTGAATAAATCTCAGTTTATCACCCTTTGGTGGACAGGCTGCTCTACAGCAGATGTTAAATGATAATAGGTCTGTTACACTATTTAGTGATTCCTTGGTAAGTTTATGTCCAATATGATGTCCAAGAAACCTCTCACGCCTCTTACCGATTTCACTGGGAAGAACACTGGAAAGAAGTGTCCATTGTTTTCAGGGGGTGGTTGTTTTGAAAGGAATTCTTCGAATGTGTTGTACAGCTGTTGGGTTAATTATGTGAGCAGGTTTGTGTTTTAGTCATTACTGGTGCTACAGGTAGCTGTTATATAATCCTGCACTTACAGTAGAGCATTTTATGGGCTTAGCATCTGTTTGCGATCTGAGCCAGACATGTTAAAAATATGATACGCATTGTAATCTGGGGTATCTGGGATAATCCTGATTTATATTCTGTCTTTGACCTGAGAGGTTTTCCAGTCACTGGGGTTCAACATTTGCATCAATTTCATTTTGTTACCTCAAAAGTCAAAGCTGTAAAAAGCTCTCATTATTTCCAGCTCAAATTGTGTTATCTTTTAGAAGTTGCCTAGCTGAGTCCGGATCACTTTCTCTCCCCCTTTCTCTTTTCATTCCAAGGATTTTATTAATGAACATTCTAAGATATATTCTTACATATGCGACAACCTGGAAAGAAAGGACTTAATTTCAGTGCCTTTCCACAGATGGTCTTCATTAAAGTGTCTTAATCAGAATACCCAGGGTCTGCTTCCATCTCTGGAGACTAAATTTGTGAGAAAGCAAACCCCCCTAGAGGACACAGACTAATGTAAGACCTGGATAAGGTTGAACAGATCTCCATAATTTTGTGATGCCTCTATCCTGTAAAAAATAAAGTATGTGCCAGGGCATGTTTGGTTCAGTGCGCAATCATATCCAGTAGTTTCCACATACCTCTGCCATGATTTTTGTAGTACACACAGTTCTGTGATTTACTGTCATCTTATATCACAATAATCAAGACCAGGTGTTATGTTGAAACTGGCAACATGTTATCTAACTATTGCAGGAAGCAGTTCATCAACAAAAGTGGGGCAAAGTGCATTTGCGAAAAAACTCAAGTTTGCCCTACTCATACTACAGTACGTCGCCAAATTGAACAATAAAGTCTCATATAAAGATTCAAAGACTGTTATGAAGGGCTAGTTCAGCACAAAAGTTCTTTCCTGCCTGCTGAAGACAGATGTGTCAGTGAAGAGATCGTCTTACCTTGTTTGCGGAAAGACTGCATGTGCTCATTCTATTTCAGATTTATTTGTTTTTTATTCTGGGCATGACTAACAGTAATAATCAAGGTATGATGAATATTTCCTAAATCAACTCTGTATAACAGATAAGTTTGCACACTGAAGGAGAGCTGTGCATTGGTCGGTGAATCATTTGTGTAAAGCTTGATTACGCGACTTAGATACGCAGTGTTTTCAAGCTGCTTCCTACGGTTTAGCTGGATAAATATTGACTCAGCTGAAATGCATTATAACAGCATTTGAGGAACATCAGAACAGTTTAGTCTTTGTCTTACTTTTAGACTGTAGAATTCATTGTGTCAACACAGTAAGAAGTGCTTAATGTGTGTAATTCCTTGCGATTTTTAAATCTCTTCTCTCTGTATATTCTGGGTGAACAGAAAAGTACAATTAGTGTATTATCAGGTGGATTTCCGGAAAGAAGTAACTCTGTGGCACTTGTTTGAGTGTTCTGACCAGCCAACACAGCAACACTGACTCCGTCCAATAAAGTACATTTTTGCACATTTGCAACACCCAAAATGTCAAATTTTTCAATTTGCAATTATAAGTATATGCAATTCAGGCTTTTCTTCTTAGAACTGCAGGTTATCTCACAATTCTGAATTACTGCAATAAAAGAAGAATTGTGAGATGTAACGTGAAACCCAAACCAGAGCAGTTTACTGACAAAATGATGAGTCCCAATAGCAATATTTAAGAAGGTGAGTATGCAGCGGTAACAGTCGATGTCAAAACTCCGACTGGACAATAATTGAACTGGTTAATGTTTCTTTTGTGGCGATGCAATGATAAGGTATTTGTTTTCAGGGGCATGATTACTGATTTGGATAAAGCATGAAGCATGGAGGATTCTGGGTTCTAGTTAGTGATCCTGAAATTAGAGGGATTGGGATCACTGAAGGAGAGTGGAGGTGGAGCCTGGCGTATCCGTGACAAATAAAGCTCAGAATTATGAGGGGAAAAAGTAAGAACTGTAAGATTTATCCCATGGCAAAAACAATCTTCTGTAACTACTGGTGCAAAAATCTTAAATGCTTTTTAAAACAATTTCTTCATAGGCTGTAGTATAAAGTAACTGTCAGTGTGTTGAGGTGTCCATGGTTTTCCACGCTTTGTCTGGATTTTAGCAATTGTCCAGCTGCACACAGCAGGTCGGGAGGCTGTTTATTATACAGTCTTGTCCATGTGGAGGCCCTGGGGATCTAGGCCAAAATGGCAAGACAAAAGCTATTTGAGAATTCAGGGAAATGGCCTATAAACCTGAATGCTAGAGTTTGATAGTGACACACTGAAAACCACATAGTCTGCTCTACAGAAAAACTGACTAAAATAGCACCTCTTATATCTGTCTTGTCAGTGCTTGTCTTCCAACTCTTTTCTTTCTCAGATATGCCCTTTAAATGTCCATCAAATGTCACAATTTTTTCATTAAAGCTGAGAAGGTTGGAAATAGGGCAATAGCAGATGTGATTAGCTGTTCATTTCAGGACTCAGAGTTTGTTGTGCAGGCTTTGACAAAAATGTGTGTAATACAGTATATATGAAAATGTAAATAAAAGCTACTTTAACCATGATAGGATCATTGTCTCACAGTTATCATTTTAACATGTGGTCGGATCACCAGGGAAAATAAACAGAATTTCATTGTCTAGGGGATGTTGTTTATTATTAGTTGTATTCTACAGGTCAGTCTTCAGCCAGATGGTCAAACAGGGAAGTCTGGTAGATCATTTGCTGATCTAAGACCAGATTTACTGTTTCTTTTTTAAATGAATAAAGCAAGGAAACTGATCTGGGAGCAGCATGAATGTGCAGATGACACTTTTTGATTAATGCAGGGAGAAATGAAAAACACATTTCAGTGCCTAAAGATGACAAAAAATGGAAATGTAGAAGCTGGTAAAATGTTGTAAATCACTGAGGATAGAGAAAACAGGTGTTTGTTTGCCATCTGTCACAGGTGCTGTGGGTTATACTTGAGAAAATGTATTCAAAATGTAAAAAGGTAATGTTATACTCACTTATAATGAATGCTTTGTACTTATTGTTTTATTTTAAATTTCCAGCTTGATGTGATTTAGAAGATTTTTTTTTTTTTTTTTTGAAAGTAGGCTACAATTAATATGCTAAATGAACATCAGTGTTTTCCTACAAGTATCATGAAGATGTCAATTGCCTGAAACAAAGCTTTTTCCAGCACCTGAAAGGTATTTGCAAGGATATCATGCATATACAAGGTCTTTAGGTCAGTTGGTGTCAGAGGAACTACCGCTCAGGGACCACTGGTAACATGTGCTAACCAGGTGGGCTGGCCTGCATTGTATACTGTAGATTCATTGTTGAATGGTAGCTACATTCGCTTTCAAAACAGTGTCTGGAAAAACAGGTGCAAGCTTTGATGCTTCCCACTACACCAAAATATTATTAATCCAATATGAGGTTGTTGCTAAAGTGTGTGCACACCCTTCAAAGCTAATTTTAAATTATACCAACAAAGGTCTTTGATAATCTTATCAAAGCACCTTTGACCTCACAACCTGTAAACTTTTTTGTCTTCAGCCTCCCTGTTATTAAATGTAATCGTCTCAGACATAACAAATTTACAACAAGCTTAAAAGTAAGAATTACATTTTTAAAATGTTTTTGGGTCCTCATACATAAAAAAAAAGTATTAAAGCTTCAGTTTAAATGCACACTTTCTAAAGATCTATAAGCTCATCTTTATACAGGGGGAAAAGTGTACTTTATTAATTTAGTATGTCGTTTATTCTATATAATTTACTTTAAATTATTTTCAGTGAGTAAATTTCACAAATTACACATTTAATTAAACTTTTTAATAGAAAGACTGATATTTCCTTATAAATATTTGGCTTTTTAAAAAAAAAATACATATGTATGTTTAATTGTATGTTTAATTATTTTTCATTTATAATTTATATTATCAATACCTGAAAGATTTTAGGATGGATATACATGTACATGCATATATGTACAAAAATGTATTAGACATGCATAAACACACATATTTGTGAGTTAAATATGCGTTAATATATGAAATTGCTCCATTTCATAAGATAGTTATTTTGTAAATTCAGATGTGTGTGTGTGTATATATATATATATATATATATATATATATATATATAAAAGTTAACGAATAGTTTACTTAGGATTCCACCTTTAGTATTTCTGCAATCAAACTAAATGTGCAGATTATGCTACCTATAGCCCTTGAGCTTCGTCATACTGTAGTTTTGGAAAATTGAGGTTGACTCATGCTTAATAAGAGCATGTTTATATGCTGTGTGTATCAAAGGCGATGGAGGATACTCCCAAGTCTGCTCCAGGTGCACTATTTCATCTGACCACAGCAAATAAATGTCAGTATATTGAAAGACCATTCAGCATGACTGTGGTGTATGACTGGTCTGTGGCAAAGCGTGAGACTTTTTTTTAAAAAGAGAGGCCTACTTTTTTTACCACTTAGTCAGTCTGTTGTTAAAAGATTCTGACATCAGGTTCTTTCACTGTGTTTAGAAGTTATTCTGCCATTAAATGAATGCCATGTGGAGGACACAGTTAAGCATGTTGTTTGAAGAATGTGTAAATGTGCGCTCTGAGAAAACCAGTCACTGTGGAATATTTTCTTCTTGTAGTCTCACTGCATGTGACGTATTAAAAAAAAGGTGTGATTTACAAAATGCACTCTATATTCTTCTTGGATTGGTAATATCTTATTGCCTTTTGAATAAAAAATATAATTTTTGTTCTTGCTGAATAAAAATATCTTATTTTGGTTATTCATTAGTATAAGATAAAGTCATCAAAAAATAAAAAGTCATTTATTCTTCTAATATCAATTATTTATTGTTGATGAAATCTCCAAAAGCAAATGAATAAGAAACAAACTGTTTAATTGGGATGATCTCAATAAAGAAAGTCCCTTTCTTAAAGATGGTAATCACATTTTGTTTTGGATTCTTGTCTTATCGTGATCACAATCTATTCAATACCTCTGTTTCCATCACTGAAGATGACTACATGTACGTACATATTATTTTCAAACAGGTGTGCTTTCTACTTGAAATGACATGAAGTGATGTATGGAATCTCCCAAGTGGTCAATAACATGGTCAGAAGCTTGTGACCTCTGCCCTTGCCAGCCCCTGCATTTTCTTCTCTAAATGCTTCAGGGTGCCTGGTGAACTCAGGGGACTTCAAGCATCAGTTTAGAGTACACACGGTATGTGTGTGTGTGTGTGTGTGTGTGTGTGTGTGTGTTTGTGAATGGCATGGAGGACTAGTGTCTAGAAGGGAAATAACAAGGCTTTGAACTCTGTGTAACCTTTACTTATACAGAGCCGGAACCTTTAAGAGGCAAACAGTGGTGAGATGCAGTAATTTCAAACCTACCATAAACAACATGTTCTTTTTTGTAGATAATGGCTAGGTTTTAATGCAGAATTTACATTAACCCTTAAATAGGGTTCCTGTTAAACAAAAATAAATAATAATAAAAAACAACAACAACAACAACAAAAAAAAACACTGCCCTTTTAAAATGTGTTTGTAAATCTCTTATTTTGCTATATTATATTTTTAATAACAAATGGTTTGTATTTCTTTTTGGAACTAATAAGTTGCAGTAGGC
>JAUCMU010000001.1:25019762-25032473 GCA_032275025.1 Enteromius treurensis
GTGTAATTGAAGAGCATTTTCTTTCCCATCTAACATGAAGGGTTAATGCACTACCTTTTTGCCTGCGCGGTGTGCTTTTCATCAGCTCCTCGTGTCGTCCAAAACATTAGTTTGAGGAACGCGTGTAAAAGGCTTACAGTCGGTCACTCCCCCAAACCCCGCGTCCTTTGCGCAGACGCATCCACGCGTGCCACCGCCAGCTGAAACTTCCATTCTCACGTTTCTAATAGAACGCGCAGCTCCACAGCTGGCTTGCTATTCTCTTTCTTTACAAAATTAGTGATTTATACTGTTTTGGCGTTGTCCCTCATCAGAAAACAACCAGTTGGATTCATATGGACTAAGACGAGAAACGACAAAAAAAAGTTGATACCTGAATGAAAATCTTTTCAGCTTTTCATCATCAGTGGAGAATTTGCTGCCTGAAGTAAATGGACTATCACATGATCGTTGGAAATGCAGTTTTGAAGGGTTCTGTGGACCAAAATCATGCCGGATTGTAAATGGAGTGATCTCCTGTTAACAAAGTTAACATAAGGTTTGCTATTTCCCCTTTTGAACAATATTTCTGCTAAGCTGCCTTACTTAGCTACTAAAATTAACCATGGTTTTATAGTAAAAGAGTAGTAACCATTTTTTTTTTTTGCATATAGTCTATTACAACTTTTATAAACAGTTTGACTACAAAGCATTGTTATACTACTGTTAGTGTAGTAAATCCACGGTTACTATAGTTTAACTATAAGCTAGTTATCGTTTAACTAAAACGTGACATTTAAAACCAGTTCCTTTATTTCAAGTTTCAATAAATGATTCACCAAGATTTTGTTATATTAAAAGTCACGGGGGAGTGTTGACAGTATTTTGTAATATGCTGCTTCAGGTTTTGCGCCTTTCTGCAGTTTAAGGTGTTTGCTGCTGTGGAGCTGAAGATGGGTCGCTTTCATGCTCAGGTTTTGTTGATGCTGGTGATGGTAGCACTGGCTGTAGTAGTACGGTGTTGTCCACGGTCATGTGCTTGCCAGCAGCCCGCAGAGGTGCACTGCACGTTCCGCTCCTTGCTCACGGTGCCTGCTGGCGTGCCCAAACAAGTGGAGCGGATGAATTTGGGGTAAGAATGACTGTGTCGTGAGTTCATTATTCTTAGACATCGATTTTTTTTTCTGTTTTCTGCTTAAAATAACACTTTAGCACACCCACTTCCAAAAATGATGTATATTGTACAGATTATCATGCAGGTCACCGAAACATACTGAAACATACGGGTCTCATTTCTCGTTGTTTTAAGACATTTAATCCAAGTGGGTTTATTTGTTGGAATTTCCCTTGATGATGTTAAATGCCAGGGATATTTCGACAATTTTACAGGTGACCTTCAACTATTCAGGATGTTTAGGACTCTCTCAAGAAGGATTTGAGGTGGTACTTTGGGGAGTAGTTGTCACCCTTTTCTCACTATATTTCTACATAAAAACATAACTTGTTAGTTACTTACAGAGGTTCATTTCTAATTTTATTGCCCAAAATATATAAGATTCAGTTCACTGAATTGTTGTCACAATGCAATACACCTGTCATCAGACTATGTTTTTTAATAAAATTAAATAAAATTAGCAAAACGATTATGATGAACACATCATTTATTAATCAACAATGTAATATGCATTGAGTTTTACAGTTTTATTGTAAATAATAAATACATTTAATACTTGCCATGAAAAAATATGAAAAATGTCCAGAGAACAAAGTTCAAACTGTAAATTAAGCTTAGTTGAACTAAGCATTGTTTTATTGTGTTTACCCAACAGTAGTTCCAAAGATATTACATTCACTATGTTAAATTTAATTTTAAATAATTTAATTGTAACAACTAGGCATTTGAAATCAATCAATACAATACAAATCAATGTGAAAAAAACATAGCCATTTAAAAAACATGCTCTGGTCTGCCCGTTATAATTGATTTATTTTTTTTAGTAAATCACCGCAACATCATTGCATAATTGACCTTAATCTTATTGACCCTTTCTTATGTTCCTCCTTCATTCAGGTTTAATTCTATACATAGAATAACTTACAGCTCTTTCGCTGGGTTACGAAAACTGGAGCTTCTATTAATGCATGGCAATGATGTGCATCAAATTCCTGATGGAACATTCCATGACCTCATATGCCTTCAGGTACTGTCAACTTTTTATTTTGAAAATTCATTATTTCTGCATTTCTTTTGTTGTACTACTGTGGCATGACACTTAATATATTTACGGAACAACTACTGAAATGAAATAACAGGAGTTAAATTGCCTGTTTCTTCACAGATGCTGAAACTAAGCTATAATAAACTGAAAGTAATTAGAAGACAGACCCTTGTGGGTCTCTGGAGTCTCACTAGGTTGCACCTGGATCACAATAGACTTGAGTTCATCCAACCCGATGCATTCCAAGGCCTCACGTCTCTTCGCCTTCTCCAACTGGAGGGCAATCAACTTCAGCAGCTCCACCCAGCCACCTTCTCCACCTTCTCTATTCTTGGACACTTCCCAGTTTCCACCCTGAAACACTTGCACCTGTCTGATAATTTACTGACCACTTTGTCACAGAAGATGCTAGCAGGCATGCCCTACCTGGAGAATCTCTCCCTGCATGGAAACCCTTGGACCTGTGACTGTCGCATGAGGTGGTTTAAAGACTGGAATAAAAATTCACCAGGTAATTGTCATAATTATTGATGATCATGTTGCTGTTGATATGTTGTTTGTGATTATACTGAACTCATAATAGTAAAATTGCAGAACTGTTACAGAATTGTTATCACTTTATTTTATCTTAATGAATTTCCACTTACTGTACTTCGACCACCCCTCTTTCTTTTCCAGGAGTGCTGAAATGTAAAAAGGACAAAGCCTATCCAGATGGCCAGCTATGCCCTATGTGTTTCTCTCCAAAACAACTAAAGAAGAAACAGCTCCAGGAGTTGGAGAAACCCACTTGCAATAGTCCCACCATCAGCATGGCTCACAGAGCCATTTCCCCAGAGGACACAGAAAGTGACCTCTTGACTACTGATGAATTTCGTCAACCTCTTGGCAACATTTCCCTGGGCCTGTCAGATGAACATGGACATCAAGTAGACCTTGAATGCCTTGTCACTGAGCCAAGAGAGCTGACTAGCATAGGCTGGGACTATGTTAACCAGTATCAAATATCAGCAAATATGACTCTGACGTTAGATTTAAAGTGTGCAATTGACAGGTCCAGTTATGAGAGGTTATGGAGGCTCATTGCCTATTACAGTGATGTTCCAGCCCACCTTCGAAGAGAAATTATGTTGAGTAAGGAACCTCACACAAGTTTCAGATTTCGACAAGATGCTGAAAGAGATGCTCTTTACTATACAGGAGTAAAAGCTAACATAGCAACTGACCCACCCTGGATAATGCAGTCATCAATGGACCTTCAGCTAAACAGACTTCAGTCTACAAGTAAAAGTGTTAGACTAATTCTCAGCACCCATATGTCAGAGGTTATGGAAAATGAATCTATAAGACAGCAGAGTAGGGGCTGGGTTCTAATTGAGTCCAAGAACGACACTAGAACAATGCAGGCTGCTGTCGTGGGAAGTCCTGCTGAGATAAACTGTTCCATACATAGCTCAGGGAACGAGTCAGTTAAATGGATGCTACCCAATGGCTCTACTTTAAAAACACCTTTTAGCAATGGTGATAATAGGCTTGCAGCATCAAGTGCTGGTATTCTTAAAATCAAAACTGTGGATCATTCAGATTCAGGAGTGTACTACTGTATTGCACAGGTTTCAGACGACCTTACCATCCTCCCTTTTCGCCTAACAGTGGAGGAATCATCCAGTCCGCCTCCTGGAGGTGAAGGAGTAACAGAGCCAGTTACAGGATTTACAGGTGGACCTTTTTTCCTTCCATGTGTTGCCACTGGATCCCCTGACGCTGATATACATTGGATTCTCCCTGATGGTAACATTTTAAACAAGTGGGTAAACATATCCAGGATATTTGTGGCTCCAAATGGATCTTTGATTATTCGACAAAGTCAGCTTTCAGACAATGGCTACTATAAGTGTGTAGCAGGAAATCAGCATGGGATGGATACTTTGGGCACAAAAGTAATAATATCAAGGCCACCAGGTTTACTCCCATTAAGGAAGTACTCTAGTAGCCCTCAGCCTGCTGAAGGAGTTTCAACCCAAGTCCTTGTGACGAACGACATGGAGTCTTCTGGGGATAATGAACCTGAAGAGTTTTTAGAGAAAGTGCTTCCTAGGCAAGTGGACTTACCCAATAGGCGGCGGATCCCAAATGTGGGAATAAGGAGAGGGCATCCATTTAGGAACACTTGGAGACGCCCTGTCACACCAAGGAGGAGAGTTGGAAGCCCAGTAGTGGATAGGATTAACACTGTAGAGTCAAGAAGAAAAATGAGTGTGTCAAACAACCAAATAGACCCAAAGCGCTGGGCAAGCATTTTGGCGAAAGTTCGCAATGGTGGAACTAGTTTAAAAACAACTACTCCAAACTATGTTCCGACCAGCACAAACAAAATACAAGAGACGGAGACTGCCTATACAAAGAAGTCAGAAACAACTAACAAGATTGAAAGATTATCTGGAGAACGTTCAATGATAGAGGGCACTAGGGCACCTGTAAAGGATGTGTTGTACTCCATCACAATGTCACAGATGCCCAATGAGGCTACTGAGTACAACTTGGATATAAGAGCTCTGGATTCTGAGGATTCGAGACACGTTACATATCAGATAGCGGCTCCTGAAACAGATCCAAATTGGTTTACAGTTAGCACATATATCACACAACCCACAGTTGGACCACAGGTGACCCATTTTACTTTGGGAAATTCAGAAGGAACTGCAGAGAACACTGGGTGGAGCACAGCATCATATGGAACCCATTTAAAGGAAAACCAAAGCCACACAATGGATGGTGGCAGGGCAATTGAAGCAATTCAAAAGTCTGATGGTGAGGAAGATGAAGAACACAGAGTTTTGCAAAACCCTAAGCTTGTGGAAGGGGTTTATCAGGGAAGGATGGATCACAGCTTAGCATCGACCACAGCTACAACTCTCACAGAACCAAGTCCAGAAACTGCTAAGTACTCTTTTACTGAAATTCTTACTACAATTAAGCAGGGACCACAGACCCTACGGAAGCACATAACTCAGAAGAAGCATAATGTCTCAAAAATTCCACTGCTTCTTACTGTGACACCAACCACCAAACCCACTTCAGGACATAAAGCAACCTTCACTAATTCATTTAATGCCTCTTCCTCACGTGCTAGGAACTCATCCAGTTTGAGGAGGAGGAATGGTGGAAGACGAAGAAAGCCTAATCGAATTAGAACTAAGACAAACAATTCTAAATCATCAGTATATGTCACAAATGTCACCACCCAGCCCACTTCATTTTTAACTGTAGGGGTTACAAATGGGTTTTCAGTCATTACTAAGACAACTGCCTCCTCTAAAACTAAAATAGAAACATCTTCATGGGCCAAAAGTGCAGGAGCCAAGATGAATATTACTGTTCCATTAACTGACAGCCAAACACCGTCACTAGGCAAAATTACTCATGAAGAGAACACAGATCCATTATACAGTGGCAGGAATAACAAAATCCATACATCCAAACCCCAAGAAAATGTATCTATGACAAAGGACAGACACTCATCTGATTCTAAGACAGCTGAAGAACTTAAAAAAACTGCAGTGTCTCCATCAATTTTCAGTAATTTTGCAAGAGAAGAAGATACGGCAGCTATACAGAAAGAGAACAAATCCGCCTTGTCCCCCCATATTGCAAATCCTTCAGACAAAGCAGACATTCATGAGTGGTTTACAAGCATTCTTACCCCTGCAGCTAAAAAGTTTGAAGTGACTCAAAAGGGAAAAATTACAAGAGACCCCAGCTCAATCCCAACATCAGACAGCTCTCATGCACAGTTAGAAGAGCTTCCAGTTGCAAGCCCAGATAAAACAAACCAATATAACCCCGCAGAGACTGGAAACATTCTGTCTTACAAAGAGCTTGAAGGAAGGTTTCCCGTGAGGCCATTCACTTCATCTTCCCCAAGCACCCAGAATGAAATCCTTAAAAATAATTTGGATATCCAACATGGTTCAGCAACAGCAGCCACTAAAATTTTTGAGGAGGCAAAACAGAGTTCACAGGTTTCAACGGGCAGCCCCAAAATCTCTCCAGTATTAGTGCTTGCAAACACAAACCCAAGCAAGATTCCAACTGACAACAATCACAACAGAGAAGATTCTTCTTTATCCATGAATCCTTGGGCTTCATTAGAAAATTCTGATCTGCCACCAGTTACAAAAGAAAACATTATTGCCACAACAATAACTACAACAGCTCTGAAATCTTCAACAGTGCATACCAATTTGTTTTACCCAAATACTCCCACATCTGCAAGCATGCTAGGTGAACTAGACAATGCTAATCACATTCCAGACAGTGACAAAGCCATATTTGTAACCCCAGGCAAAGAAACTATTAGTAAGGTAGAACTTAGCAGAACAAATATCAGGGCAGGACCTCCAGTCACACAATTTCCTTATCAATTAGCCAGTGTTTCTGAGGAAACAGTATCTCAAGAATTAGAAGAAGACATCCACAAAAAGACCACTACAAAAACACCTACGACTCAACCACTTCATTTAACTCTAACAGTTTCTACACCCAAGCAAAAACTTCCTGGTAGGCCAGGTGTTCAGGGTAGAGGAAGCTCTTTGATACATTATGCCACATCAGAAGGACCTCAACAAAGACCAACAGCAGTCCCTGAGGGTAGTGGCAAGCCTCGGATCATCAGCACAGACATTAGATCAGTAACAGCACATGCTGAGACTGATGCCTATTTGCCCTGTGTTGCTGTGGGGAAACCCAGTCCCTTCATTTCATGGACTAAAGTATCCACAGGTAGGAAAAGATTGGTTTATCATTATTTAACACTATTACAATTATGTTTCCAATACTTTGTTGACACATGCATGTAGAAATATCTTCTGTACAAAACTGTTCAATGTATATCCGCAGGAGCAAGCGTTACTCAGAATACCAGGGTTCAACGATTTGAGGTCTCCTCTAATGGTACACTCATAATTCACAATGTACTTCCTTTGGACCGGGGGCAGTACCACTGCAGTGTCCAAAACCAGCATGGAGAAGATAAAATTGTCATCAATTTAATTGTTCTGGCAGAACACCCCAGAGTGCTGCAGCCTCGCTATAGTGAGGTCACAGCATACCTCGGAGAAACTGTTGCATTTGAGTGTCAGTCCCAAGGGTTTCCTCAGCCTCGGATCACCTGGGTCCTACCTGATAGAGAAATGGTACATTCTAGTGGACCTACTCAAGCCAATCCTGAAAACAAGGTCTCAGTCTTACTTAATGGTACTCTGCACATGAAATCGGTCAGTCACATGGATCGAGGCATTTATAAATGCATTGCAAGCAATGCAGCAGGTGCTGATACCATGTCTGTTCGGCTGACTATTTCGGCTTTGCCACCCATAATTCAGCAACCAAGACATGAAAATCTCACTCTTCCTGAAGGGAGCACTGCATTTTTGAATTGCACTGCCACGGGTGCACCTTCTATTGGCTGGATTACACCTGATGGAATGCAGCTCCGTTCCTCACAGTTCATCAATGGACGTAACTTGTTTGTATTCCCAAACGGGACACTCTATATTCGTAGTCTCTTTCCGACAGATGCAGGGAGGTATGAATGCTCAGTAACCAATGTGGTTGGCACTGCACGGAGGACCATTATTTTGACTGTTAGGAAGTCCATGATATACTCAAGAGCCAAGATTACATTCTCTTCGCCTCATAAAACAGATGTGGTCTATGGAGGCAGGTTGCACCTGGACTGTATTGCATCAGGGAATCCAGAACCCAGGATCATCTGGAGGACTCCATCGAAAAAGCTTGTGGATGCTCACTACAGGTAATATTAACACTTCACTGAAGCACATCTCATTTGCATTCGGGGTGTACACTCTTTAGAAAAAAAAATTCACATAGCTACTGCCTTTCTTTTCCTTTCTCTCTGCATTTCTCTTGCTCCGTAAAGCATGCACTTAGAAGGTTTTCATAACTTTGTGTTATGTTTTGACTGATGAGACATGTTACTGTCTGCATGCAAATCAAAGACTTTAACTGCTCTTCAAAAATAAGGGCACATCTGGTTATGAAATTGCAAGCAGAGTGCAACACTACAAAAAAAGCAAAACTCTTCTGTTAGTAACATTTTACATTACGGTGCTCAAATTATACATTAAATAGTAATAATAATAATCATAATAATGTATTTTTTTTATATTTCAGTTATGATCAAAGGATAAAAGTGTCTGCCAACGGTACACTATCCATCATATCTGTGTCAGAGAAAGATGATGGTGAATACCTCTGTGTTGTCCGCAACAAAGTTGGGGATGATTTTGTGCCTTTTAAAGTCATCGTCCTGGCAAAACCTGCTAAAATTGAGCAGAAGACAGAATCTGATAAAAAGGTGATGTATGGAGGAAACCTAAAAGTTGACTGTGTGGCCTCTGGACTTCCCGACCCAAAAATCCAGTGGGCACTGCCTGATGGCACAATGATCAACAATGTTGTGAAGTCTGAACGTAATGTTGGCAGTCGAAGTCGCAGGTACGTTGTCTTCGACAACGGAACCCTCTTCTTCAATGAAGTAGGGATGCGTGAAGAGGGCGACTACACTTGTTATGCCGAGAACCAGGTTGGAAAAGATGAGATGAAGGTGCATGTAAAAGTAGTTGCAGATGTTCCCATGATTGCTAATAAGACAAATGATGTAATCAGGGTCCTGTACGGAGAATCCGTGTCTCTGCAATGCAGTGCCAAAGGTGAACCAACACCACTTATACTGTGGTTTTCACCGACTAATAGAGCCATTACTTCAGGTTCAGACAAATATTTTATACACGATAATGGGACTCTAGTCATTCATAAAGTTCAGAGATTTGATGGTGGGAACTATATATGCCTTGCCAGGAACAGTGCAGGACAGGATCGCAAAGTAACCAGAGTAGAAATCCTTGTCTCTCCACCTGCGATTAATAGCCTCATTGGTACCACAAACTCAATGAGGGTTTCTAGTGTGAGAGATCAGCGCAAACTGATTGACTGTGAAACCACAGGTACCCCTGTTCCACATGTCATGTGGGTTCTTCCAGAAAATGTTGTACTCCCTGCGCCATATTATGGCAGTCGAATGACAGTACATCGCAACGGCACTTTAGATATCCGTTCAGTAAGAATGACCGACGCAGGCCAGTTAGCCTGTGTTGCTCGTAATGAGGGAGGCGAAACAAGGCTTGTTGTTCAGCTTGATGTAAAAGATATTTTAGAGAAGCCAAAACTTAAGAGTCCTAAAATGGAGTCACTCTTACTGACTGTAGGCAGGACTATTAATCTTAACTGTTCAATTGATGGGTCACCAACCCTACAGGTGACTTGGATCCTTCTAAATGGCTCTCCACTACCGAGTGGTGCACAGTTCAATAAATTCCTCCACAAGTCTGATGGGACTTTGGTGATTAGTAATCCTGCTCTCTCAGAGGCAGGCACATATCGTTGTTTGGGACGCAATGCTGCTGGAATGGTTGAAAGAACTGTCACATTAATGCCAGGACATAAACCAGAAATCAATAACAGGTATAACTCACCTGTTAGTATCATGAATGGGCAGAGTTTACATCTGCACTGCTTGTCAAACACTGACTCTGTCCGCCTCGCCTGGACCCTGCCGAGCGGGATGGTCTTAAACCAACCTCAAAGAGCAGGTCGTTATGCTGTTCTTTCCAATGGAACCCTCTCGATTCAACAGGCTTCTGTTCATGACAGAGGCTTGTACACCTGCAGGGCCTCAAATGAATATGGAAGCTCTCTACTAACTGTCCCAGTCATCATCATTGCGTATCCACCCCGTATCGCTAGCGCTCCAGCTCCTGCCACCTATGCTAAAAAAGGAGTAGCAGTACAACTTAACTGTGCAGCCATGGGTACACCCAAAGCAGAAGTTTCATGGGAGACCCCAGACCGAACACGACTTATTGTCAGCCCCCAGCCACGGATGATTGGGAACAAGTACCTCCATCCTCAGGGTTCCTTAATCATCCAGAATCCTACCATAAGAGATGCTGGATTATATAGATGCACAGCCAGAAATGTGGTAGGGGTTGACACAAAAAGCACATACCTTTATGTGTATTAAGAAACACAGGAGATCTACTCTTCATATGCCCGAGGAACTGCGACGTTGAGCTGTAACACAGCTTAATAGCAATAGCATTTGTCAATGTGAAATATAGAAAGGAATCAGCCCTAAGTCAAAACGTTACATTGTATTTTATTCAAGTTCGCAAGTAAAACATTGCGAAATGTAAAAAGGTACTATCCTTCAAAAGCTTGGTATGGGATTCATGTAATGTAACCAACCTACTGATATTACAAGGCATCTTTCTGCTTTTACTGTTTGACAATGACAGTTTATGTCTAAATGTATAGTTGAAATAAAAGATTTATTTGTAGCCATGAAGAAAAATATAATTGATATATTCTGACTTTCAAAGCGAATGATTCAGAATATTTCTCAAGTCAGGGATAAAATTATACTGATAATGCATCAAGTAAAGAAAACCATTCTTCAAATCATTCAGACATTGTTTAAATTACTTTTTTTCCCAGTACACATATTCTCAACTTTTTACTCAGTTACTCTCACATCAGATACAAAGTTGCCTACAATAGCTTTCTCATGTTTTTCTGCATAGATCTGTTTCTAAATGTTTCATACCTTTCTGTTGTTTCAGTTGTAACACTTATAAATTATTTGTTCTTTGAAAACTAATGTATTTGTATTTGCATATTTTTAATAAAGATTTTAATAAAAAAATTGATGTTAGCCATTCTTATTCAGATAACACAGATGAGGAACAATGCCCTCCTGCTCTTCATCTTCGAATGAGTTACAGAGAAATTAAACAGGGATTCAAGGGGGCGAATCCTTTTTAGATTATACGTTTACAAAAAACACCAACTTTGTTCCATTATCCTGTCTTTTGGTTAATGTCCCATAAAAATGTGATGATCAATTTGCATAAATAAAGACCATCTATCATTTTGCACAACAATGTCCTATCAAATGTAAATATGTACATCTGTGTTCTTCAAATACAACATTAAACCTTTTTTATCACTCTTTAGCCTTTGCTAATGACTATATAAAGATTTCAAAGTTTTCTCAATTATGATGAAAGCCTAAAAAAATTAGATGAGCACTCATCCGATTTATGTTTTTTTTTTTTACCAATATATTTATATATTTTGAGAAGCTAGTCACTAAATCCCCTCTATATATTCTCTTAAAGTGTGGGAGAACATTTCTAACTGAAAACATCTTTACTTTTGTCTCACTATGTGGTACATCTTTGTTTCTTACCATGTAAAGCTTTCATCAAAGTTACACATACTAACTACAGTAGAATGATTAATATTAAGGTAACACCAAACTCTGTGAAATCTGTGTGGAAAGCAGGAAAACTGTTGATCCCAACAACAAAACCACAGGAAGAGGTTTAAAAAAATGTGTCTAAAAGTAAATTGTCAATTATTTTACTTCAGTAATGGTTTAAATACACATTTAGAGCGACTCAGAGTCTAATTATATCTCTCATGTGCTCAGTTTAGAACATATAAAGAGGAAGACCTCAATATGATGAGAATGGCATGATTTATCGAAGCAAATCAAGTAACATAAGCATAAATTGTTCATGACTTTAAAGAGCTGTCATGTGAACAAGGCAGAGCCAGAGGGTAATAAACAGATCTAATATTATAACATGTGAAACAAGGGTTTAAACATGAGGTTCCATCTTAGAACTGGCTTTGACTTTGTCTGGCCACTTAAGTTTGCTTTCTATAAAAAATTTTGTGTTGTCTGGAAGATAACATTTGGAGACAGGGTTATGTTAAGCATCTCTGGAGACAAATATATTTTTAGAGGTGTAATACCTTTATGATTTTAATTTATCGTCTTTTGTAATATTTTAAACGCAGGCCGTTATGCTCTGCCAGTGGAGTTTGTGGAGGTGTTAAAGCTAAAGTGTTTATTGGCTGACCTCTAGTGGTATTTTGCTGTAGGGCACTGCAAGGAAAGACCTGTTTTAGACCACTGTTTGTGAGGCACATTTCCTCTTGGTTGAAGGATTTGTTACTACATGATTATTGTTGGACACTGACAAATAATTCTCTCAGTTCTTTTCTTGTGATTTAATAGTAATTGATTAATACTTAAATAATTAATTTGAAACGGTAAGCCAAATTTAAAGTCTCTCTTAACAGCTATAAAGCATATTTAAAAAAATTTTTTTTAAATGCAAACGGAAGATATCAGCAAAGAGTAAATCAAACAGATACATTTTATCACATATAGGTTCAAAATACAGAAAGTGAATTACTAGATTTTTACATTGAGATGCTTGTCCAGATTTAACAGAAATTACATTTATATATGTGTATACACACACATATATATATATATATAATCAACAAAAATATAAACGCAACACCTTTGTTTCTGCTCCGATTTTTCATGAGATGGACTTAAAGATCTAAAATTCAT
>JAUCMU010000001.1:25036986-25057532 GCA_032275025.1 Enteromius treurensis
CTCAGCAATAAACAGAATTCAGTGGAATTCTTCCTGAATTGAATTCCACTTCCTGTAATTCCAATTCAATTCCAATTTCATTTCCTGTCAGCTGCATGCAGTTCCAATTCCATTCCAGGAAGTGAATTGGAATTTGCCATTCATCCCAATTCAATTCATGAATGGCCCCAACCCTGATGCTAACTAAGATCAAGGCTGGGAAACGTCCTTTCCAGAGCAAAGTTTCCTGTCCTGCTCTGTTCCTTTTGTTTTTACATCTGTACTCCCCCTCATTGGTCTAAATGTATATAAACCACAAGGCATTCAGTCCTTAGCCAGAATTGCTTTAAAGACTGCAGCAAGCGGACAGCAGCTTTCTGAATAAACTGAATTTGCTTCCAAATCCAAAGTCTTTCTCCTGGACTCTAAAGAAAATTCACAACACGGGGAAATGAGAACTGGAAGAATTTATAGTGAACGGGAAATGTTGTGATTGGGCGTAAATGAACGAGGGATGATTAGAAAACGAGCGGCCAGCTGTGTATGATTACTTAGGCCGTGATTCTCCCGAAACCATGTTATTTGCAAAACATGTACTTAAAATCAAGGTTCAGAAAGAGATTTATATTAATGTTGTTTTAAAATGAATGCTGGAGGATACTGTAGATGGAGTATGCTTGGAGTTTACTCTCTCACCTTGATGCTCTGGAAACACTGGGAGAAACAATAGCCACTAACTTCCTCGATGTTCCATGCCTGCGCAGACTTTTGCCTACAACTAAACATCCCATGCTATAGGCATCTGTAGTGGCCAGGGTCACAAAGGCCTGATTCTCTGAGAGACAGAGACAGATAACGCATCACACAGAAATGGTATACACACACACATATACAGTGCCTATAAAAAATCCTCATACCCCTTTGAAACACTTTATTTGTCATACAGCTTGAAATCAAGAGAAACTCCCCCAAAACATAACAGTTCTTTCCGAAAAGGTCAATTTTGGTCTCATCAGACCTTTTGCCAGAAGGTGTCAGACTCTTCCAAATGAATTCTTGCACAGCGCAAGCGAGACTGGGTGTGACACTTTTTTAGGAAAGGCTTATTTCGTGCCACCCTGCCATACAGGCCAGCTTTGTGTAGAGCTTGGGAGATAGTTATCACATGCTGACCAGACTGACCAGACCCAGCCATAAAGTCTTCCAAGTCTTTCAAAGTTGCCTTTGGCCTCCTGTTAGCTTCTCTTACCAATTTCCTCCTGGCTCTGTCATTGGATGGACAGCCTGATCTTGGCTGTGTGCTGGTGGTGCCATAAGCTTTCCACTTCTTAATGATGCTCTGAACAGTACTCAGAGGGATAGCTAAAGCCTTTAAAATGTTTTTGTAACCTTCTCTTAACTTGTGCCTTTCTACAACTTTATCCCGAAGGTCTTTTGAAAGCCCTTTCCCAACCATGGTGAATTCTTTGCCGTACCATGCACTACTAACAGTGGAATCTTCAAGAAACAGCTCCTTTTATTCTTAAGCAATCAACACCACTATTACTGATGTCAGAGGGGGCAATTAACCTGGTGTTTAACAAGGAAGTTGATTGCTTGGACCTGAGCAAGTTTATAATTTTATACTCTTAGGGGATGATCACTTTACCAAACCAGACATTTCACTGATTCATTTGGATTTATCCTCTGGAATTGATTTAAATTATATTTTTACTTTAATGATCAGAATTACAATGTGTACATCCAGCTCTCAACTGCGCTTAAGACTTAATCTATTTTATTTTCCAGGGTGTGACAAAAGGTAAAGGTTACTTTAAAGGCACTGTATATGTATGTATATATATATATATATATATATATATATATATATATATATGTATATGTGTGTATATGTATATATATTATAACAAAACAAAAACAACACAAACACACTATATATATATGGGTGATTCTATAATTGCAGGTATATTTTGTCCCCACAAAAATAATTTTTTTCTACTTTTTTTCATTTTTATTTATTATTATTCTTTACTAATTGTTATGAATTACAGAATGTTACAGTCCATAACAATTTAATAATGTATTTTAAAATATCTTAAATAGCTAAAAATCATGATTTTTCTTGTCCGCATTAGTGTATTTTTTTGTGTATCATGTATCAATCTGCAATTAAAACATTTTTTAGTACTTTTCTTTTGGCAACGGTTTATTCATTTTATTTATAAAAGCCCTAAATAGTTAGTTAGTTAATTCTGTAACATTAATTTTGTTGTTTTTTTGTTTTTATTTCCCTTAGAAAAATGTGCCCCCAAATGTGTCCCATCAACACTGTTATCATAAAATATTTTGCCTTTAAATTGGTGTAATTATCTCTCAGAATTGTGTAAGTTACAGGAAATGACATAAATTTCACTCACTGATAAGTGAGTCATGGAGCATCAGAAGATTAGGCCTGAAGCACTGGAAAGTGTCTGTGCTCTCTCTGAGAGAATATCTTAATCTAAAAACCTCTTACACCAAAAGTTATTTTTAAACTCTGTTACCACAATGTTTGAAGTAAAACAGTTTATCATTGATCTCACATTGGGTTATTTAAATCATGATTTCATTTGTGTCATGTTTTCTTAGCATTTATGCCGACAAGTACAGTTTTTGAAAAACAAAAAAGTCAATTTACTTACACTATAGTCAGAATTGTGTGTGTGTATATATATGTGTGTGTGTGTTGTTTTTGTTTTGTTTTAATGGACCAGACAGTGAATAAAAGGAAGGCTTTAATTTATTTATAATAACCAATTATTTATCATTTTAAGGTACAGTTCTCAACAATAACTACTAACTGTGACAAAATAAATGTAATTTTCTACTTATTGGTTAATGGCCCAGCATCATAGAGAATTAGGCCTTAGTTTAATAAGGAGATTCTAAGCAAAAGGTTATATTAAACCATATATTGTTAAGTCTATAAGTCTTTATTACTACCAATGCAGTAATAAAGTGGCCAGTCTAAATTTGACTCGCATTTACAAGGAAGGTTTCCAAATACATGGCACACTCGATGACCCATCACATTTAGCTGCCAGTGTGAGCTGGTTACTGATACAGTACATAACCCAAGCTATAACCTCTCCTTTCTTCCTGACCCCCTTTTTAATGGCAGACAAAGCACATGGGACAATGACACTTCACTGTATACAGTAGTTAGTGATCGAACTGAGAATGAAACAACAAGCTTAAAAAAATGCGTATAGAGAGCCAAGTGCTTCACTATTGGTGACAGCACATGAAATGAACAAACGTTTTCATTTAAAAAGCTAAGTTTGTTTGAATGGGTCAAAACACACATCACACATCCTACCCAGTCAATAATTTAAAGGGTGCTCAATTTTATTTTGTACTGTCTATGTATGACATTTGGACGAAAACGGTATACTGTAAGTGTGAACTTACCCGCCATCTCAGTTTTTATATCGCTCTTCTGAGTAATGAGGGAAATCTGTATGGAACAAGTGCTATAAAATAAATAACAGTGTTTAAAACGGTAAGTCGATGAAAGTCGTGCTAACTTCAAACAGCAGCGCCTCAGTCCATGCTCAATAACAAGTGAAATCTGTTATTAGCCTAACGGTCACGCGACAGAGGTCATTCAACCCCCGCTACAGCGACCGAACATAATAGGTCTACCGATATATTTAACTTATTAAACTCAATACAGAAAGAAGCAATTCAAGCGCGGCGCTCAATGAGAAAAACAAAACAAAACAATATTGCCACATATTTCAGCAACATCAGAACGAACAATGATGTTCTTAATCCAGGAATGGACATTTATTTTGTTAAGAAGCAGCCACTGCATATCTTCGACACTAGACACTTTTATGACACATAAAAGAAATCATGAACTGTAATTTCTCTGGATGGTAAAAGAGGTTTATATAAGGCGATTATCAACTCGCTCATCTTCAGCAGTATTTACAGTAATCAGAATCTTACCTAGACAGATTATTCCATTCTATTTTAAACGCATTTAAATATAAACATGTAAATGATACAGAAGTGAGTTCATTTGAAACTCATTTTGTTTTAGTTGTGCCACCTGTAACTCAGATCTGCATACATTATCAGTAACATCCTCCTCCTCATCCTTATAGGCTTCACTTTGATTGGTAAATTAGGCAGTTTCTAATTCAGAGAAATGCAAAAATGAACAAAACTTGATGCAAAACTGATGCATTCACCTGTATACAGACAGCTTGTGTTTTACAATAACAAGTCCTTACGCAACTTACTGTACTTCTATAAAAACAGCAACAATTTGTCATTTTAAAGTGCAGTATCTTACATCAGCACAATTTGAAATACTAAATGAACACTAAAAGCCATTAATGAGTCTATACCTCCTCTTAAAGGTGAACAATTAGTTACACAGGAGACTAAAACATACATTCTTAAACAAAATAAAGATTAATAAAGTCAATACAACTTAGATAATCCAATTCAAATGAAATTAACATAAAACAAAAACACTTTCAGCAAGATTTTTTAAAACAAGTCAAATCATCAACTTAAATCAGCCTATCATGTAACAGATGTTTCCCATAGGGTTTGGATCTCCATAGCTGTACATGCTCTGTGCGCATATATAGTAGTCTGCATTTGAAGTGGATCAAAAAAAAACAGTTCATCAAAGTTGTCCCAAGACAAGAACGCATTTTGGTTTAAGGGGCAACTTTGATGAAAGGTTTTTATCCATTTCAAATGTCCGCTGGTGTATACTTTCAGTGTGCTGATCCAACGCAGTTACGATGCACGGAGCAGGTTGCTAAAAACTTTGGGAGAAAAATAATTTTGTATTTAAGTTTGTATTTTTGTATAAAGTTTGTATTTAACATCAGGTCAGAAAAGCATTTTTACAATTACATTAAGTTTTAAATAAATAAATAAATAAATCCTTACCTTGAGGATCAGACTGAGCACCACGGTTTTTGCCACTCTCTGGATCCTCCCCTATAAGAAAACATACGTATCAGCTTATCCCATAAATTCATTTTGTTCAAGCCATTTTCATAAATCCAGTTACTAAAGTCTTATGATGTCATAGCATACGCTTGGTCAACTCTGTACTAAATGTACTGTTTAACACTCTCAAAAAAACACGACTCTGGTGGGACTCGAACCCACAACCTTTGAATCACTTCTCTAAGTGAAGCTTAGAAGTCCAATGCGCTATCCATTGCGCCACAGAGCCACCTGTTGAGGACCAGAGGGCTTTTGTAATACAAGCAAAGCAGTCAAACTGCGTGCCACATCACACGCCCAACCCCCACTTCCTCTACAAGAGCTGCTGCTACTTTCAAATAACCCAAGTACCGTGGCTCCCACAAGTGTTAATATAGAGTTGTGAATGATTGAAAGGTTTTGAGAGAGAAAAAAGTTTGAAGTTTAAAGAGTTGTTTTGTTTTTGGAACCAGAAGTGGCAAAAAGTAAGCAACTTTTATCAATCAAAACCAAAGCAGTGCTTATATAGGGATTCTGACTCTTTCCCTGAAGCAAAGCGCTAAACTCACCTCCTTGTACTTTGAAACACAGTTTCTTTTTCTGGTAGGCAAAGTAACTTGAAGCAGCCCCGAGGATAGCAACACCCACAGAGCTGATGATGGCAGCCATGGCTCCGCCTGTGGGAGACATTTAAAGGGACAGAACACACAATAAAACAAGACAAGTGCTGGTTTTAAAATAATTTAAGAGTGTGCAAATTTTAAACGGCTTCAACAGTTACTGATTAGAACTTGATAACAGTATTACAGTGACATGTGAATATAACAGGAGGGCAAGCAAATGGTATTAGTTTTTGCCACTAGGAGGTGCAACAGGAGTCCTATTCCCCACAGAAAACTTGGCAAATGTTACTGTACATATTGTTCTTCAACTAGGAACTGTTTTTAATTTAACAGATGTAGCAACTAGTACAGTTTAAAGCACGGGTACAGACTCTTTAAAACCAGAGTGTCACTAAATTAAATTAGTAAATTGTAGGCCTACTATTGCCTCTAGAGACCCAATGTCTTTACATCAGGGCTGTCCAAACTCTAGGGTCCTGGATGGTTGGTGTCCTACAGAATTTAGCTTCAACCCTAATCAAACACACCTGAAGCAGCTAATCAAGCTCGTACAAGGCATGTTAGAAACTTCTAAGCATAAGGGAAGTTGGAGCTAAACACTGCTGGACACCGGCCCTCCAGGATCGAGTTTGGACAGCCCTGCTTTAGTGTTTATAACATTAAAAATATTGTAAAAGACATGAATGAACATGCATAGGCAAAACAATTGCTTTTTAAAATCAGCAATTAATTTTTAGTTATATATATATTTTACCAAAATGTGTAACGAGATAAATCTCAACCGTTTAAACAATAATACCATTTTTCTTTCTGCAAAACACGTATAAAATGGTTATAAATGGGTTTTCTCATTATGTATTTATAAATTAAATCTAATTTGCATATTAATTGACAAGATCTTCATAATAATATACATACTAAAATATACTAAAACATAATTTATTTCCCTATTAATCTGTTATGTGTCCCAAAATTTGTAATAAACATTTTAGACCATGTCATATGAAGACATTTATGAAAATCAACTTCCTGTTTTGTTACAAAGTCATTTTTATTTGAAACCATGGAACATTTTCCTGAGATGTTGAATTATCACACACGATAAAAAAAAAAAAAAAAAAAAAAGATTTAAATGATAATTACAAAATATTATATTTCCGAAAATTAATGTCAGCCATTTGAAGACAAAGGAGAGGAAGTGGTCATGGTGAAACAAATATAATATCCTCATATGAGGCCGCGGGGTCTTAAGACGACAGATCAGAAAGGGAGAGAGATTCATAATACTAAAAGTGAGTCACTTACTAAACTAGAAATGTGGTTGTTGAGTTGCTGATATACCACCGGGACATGTAATCCAGTGTAAACATGCTGGGTGTTGCCTGCTAAACTCATTTTTGTGTACACACGCACACACATGCAGAAGCTCACCTGACGAAACAAACTACTCCTCTAAACTAAGGACTGCAAAATCATTTTAGATCTGAAGCTATGCAGATTTGTCTCCCTAAACTTGAGGCAGCTAGATAAGAGGCAGGTGCTAATTAACTGGCAGGCCAGTGTTCTTCACACATGCTCAGTACATTCTCACCGTGCCATTGTTGATGGTGTTTACACAGCGAGATGTGCTGACAATTAAAAGAACCGGTCACAGCCGTTGGGGCGTGACTATGACATAAACCCAACAGAGGGAATTCTCGCATTTCACTTTATTAAAAAGAATCACAGATACAAAAACAGCTGTTAAAATGTTTCCAGAAATCAAAGAGTGACAGAAATGAGCTACCTCAGTGAAAAAGTGAAACCAGACAAATTGTAAGCCTGAACAAAATTGAGGAGTAAGATGATAAAAGCAACACAAAAGAACACCAGTGTTTCGTGAAAAAAAAAAAAATAGCCAGCATGGATATATACGCAAAAAAAAAAAATAAAAAATCAACAATGTGCTTCAAAATCCATGCCTGCCATGTGTGGTAAAAAAAAAAAAAAGCTTCAAAAGAGATTTTTTATAAACATTTTGGATTCCCCAATAAACAATAACTTGAAGAAAATGGACAGGTAGGGGAAAAAAAAATATATATATATATATATATATTGCATATTTAGATGGGCTTTGAATGTTTGAATGAATATTTTTTACAGATGCGTCTCAGTCTGGATGCTCTGGCTGATCAAATAGGATTTCAAATTGTTTTTTGCATCAGTCTAAATGCGACACACAGTGACAACATCAAAATCAGAATAGCAGAAGTATCCATACACAGGCATGAAAATGGGTCAGGGGTGAAAAAGGTGAGAAGGGTGCTCGAGGGATGATTTGGCCTCTGATGGGGCCGGGGGGTGGGGGGACTCCCACAGAATAGATATTACGGCCTCATTAGGGGACATGCTGTAACTTAACTTGTTTATTCTTCCATCATGATTGACAAAAAGAGTTTTTTTTGGGCAAAGAAATCAACATAATAAGTATTTTCTACCATTATCGCAAAACATACCATTAACTAAAATTGCTATTTGCTATAACAGACAGAGCGTGCCAGAAAAAAAAAACATTTGATATGTTTGATAAAAGTTTCCCTTTGCCAATTTAACAGTAGCCAAATAAGTTTAATGGAATAGTAATCCAAGCACAGTTTCTGAAAAAATACTGTATTGACATTTGTCTAAAGATATACGTACATCCCTTAAATAAAAATACACCTCTTGTCCTTTTACTAAGACCTTGCCCTCCATTGAAGCGACGACCAAATCCAGCTGTATTTCAACCCAGCATCCAGCGGTTTAACCAGAGCTGCATCGTTCTACCATCGATCTTTAGCATTAAATGTAACTTACTCTCTTCAGGGTACATTCAAATGGGAAACGCGAGGCGCGTCGCTTCCTCCACCAATTTCAAGGCGCTTGGGCGCTCGCACATCTGCAGCGTCTGCTGTTGCTAGGGAACCACTGAGGCGCTGTCAGTTACAAACACATTTCCTGCTTTGGATTTTAAACTGCGGGGCTATATTGAAAACAATGAGGAAAATGGCGCGCACAGTCTACGAACGCGGGACGCTCAACTTTCACTCATACAGTACTCAAAAAGCCAAAGCTGCATGGTTTATACAAAATATTATTTGGCAAGTTTCACGACTGCGACTTGACAGGACATCGAGATGTCTGTTTTAAAATCCTCATCAAAAACGTGGGTATGTCTGCATCATTACTAAAGCAGCCCACGCAGATAAGTTGGTTACCTCTGGACACACAAATCTTATTTGATCACTGTCTGCAATTAACAGTGCAGACTGCTTGAAAAGGCCTGATTTGATACAAATAAATCATCTGATTTGCCTGAACATAGCCTATGCTAAAGGCTTCTCATAAAACCACTGATGCCAATAACAAGGATTATTTTTAAGATTGTCGGTGTAATGAATCCCTCTTTTTTTACCTTAAACATCAAAGCATCTAGGGTTAAAAACATCCCTAGTGCCTCTACTCTCTTTGAGATTTGGGACGGCATAATCCCTGCATGTGCTAAGCTTTCGAGTTGAGACCCACACACAGACAAACATTAGCCAACTTCAATCTTCTGGTACATTTTCGAGGTCAAGTTAGTAACCAAGTTTTAGCCAAAAGTGAATTGTGCGACAATGTTTCAGCCCCAAACATTCGTTCTCAATAAATGGGAAATAAAATGGCAGCCATGAGCAGAGAAAAAGGAAGCGCGGTAATGGAATGCTCACCACGGCCTTGGGGTTCATTCACTGTACCGTAAAACCGAGATGAGACACTCATCATTTGAGACGTGTATTGGCAAAAATTCTGAATGTGCCTTATGCATCTACATTGTGTAATCTCAAGATGGAGGGGGGAAAAAAAAAAGAATGACCAGAAGTCACAAGGATGTCCTGAGCAAAAAGATCAAGAGGACATCCTTCTGTGCTATGACCTTTATCATGCTATGATCTTTATTTCACAGCCAGAATAGTCATTCATTTGTATACTTTGGCTTCCACCCACTGCTTTTTCTAAATATACAAACATATGATATATCAGTAAGTTGGTAAGATTTCAAGAAGTATTTAAAGAAGTTATTTAATGTTTTCTGAAAGAAATCTCCAAGTATGCATATATTTGGTTAAAAATACAATACTGTTAAGAAACGTTCTTGCAAAATAAGACAATTTAAAATTCATTTAAATGTAAAAATTTTCAATATTATATTTTTAAACCGTTTAAATGAAGAATAAGAGTACAATTTTATTTTTAAAAATGCTTTTTAAAAACCTTACCAACTCAGTAGATGTATAGTCTTATTGTAATCCTTACCGACACACAACAAAACCAGTAAAACCAGTCAGTAATACAATAAGTATTACTCATTCCCAAATATCTGAATCAATACAAATCACCAATAACTTGATCATTACCAGACATGCATCTCATTCAGACAAGACCATAAGCACCAGCAGTCCCACCCATACAACCAAGAATAACTTTCCAACCATGTAAACAATGTGTGAACCATTTAAAACCACCTGAGACAAGCAAAGAAATTTGCTATCCAGGACATCTAGAGCTCTGCCTTTTCCTCTGTTACATTCAGAAACCCCCGAAACTGCTCTAGCAGGGGCTTTACTACTTGATTAAACTGGGAAATCCAAACACTGAGCTCTTCTGGTATATTATCGACTAGCCTCTTGATAATCTGGAGCCACTGCTGGTTAAAATCTGCAACGACAGGCAATCGAAGCAGAGATTTAGGGCACAGCCACTGACAGCGAACAGTCAAAACAGTCAGTCTTCAAATATACTATACGTACAGCATACGACTATTCACCAAGCATTCACTATTCTGACGTCTACTAGTGGAAAACCTCAACATGTTCTGCCCACAATAATTGTTTTTGTCTGTTGAACCGCCCTGTCCTTAAGTAAGAACTGTGTGACAGTTAGTCACCACACTAGTGCGGTTTTCATGGTCTTGTTCTTTAGGCTAAAATATATTAGTTTTGTGGTCAGACTTCTGCACTCTCTCATACTTGATTTAAAGAAATCATCTGAAGCAGGGGACATGCTGACTCCAACAGGAAAGACAACAACACTAGCAGGTAGCAAGTTCTGGAATGGACAAACAGCTAAAGCAAAGACCCTTCCCAGAGACACTCATTTTCATATATTTCGGTGGACTCCTTAGGTAAACTCCATAACAACCTTCACTTTGTGGCAGACAGTTTGGAGTTAAAACCTTCAATATAATCTGAATGAAAGGACGAATGCTTAATATTTACCTTGAGGTTGATCAGAGGCACTGCCTAATGAGAAACACAAACACGTGAAAATCTCTCTCAATATTCCAAGATTATGAGATAATTCTAAACAAATTGTGAGTATTTGCTATAAATATAAGGAAATAAATACCATCATTATTATCCTGAGGAACATCTGCTCCTCGGCCTTAAAGCAAAAGCAAAAATCAAAGTCAGATTCACTCAAAGCACTGATTCATAGAAAACATATTTCATAACAAATTGTGACTGAATTTGGGGTTTGTAAATGGTTTGAAATTTACACATGGCTACATCAGAGTCATATACACCTAAGAAAACCCCAAAAAATAATGATGCATACCTCCACTTCGGCCTCCATCAGGCTTGTATTCTCCTTCTTCATTCACATCAAAGAGGTCTTTGTCATCAAAACTTCCACCACCTTGATAAAAAAAAATGCTAATTTTTATGAGAACAGCAATGTAACTTTTTTAAATTGTAAATAAAATACACTATTTTTAGTCTATCTTTTTACAGAATTGAAACTGACTGATGAGCTTCTGCAAAAAATGTGCGAGTTAGCAAGTTCTGTGACGAACGCAGCTCAAGTTTATAGTCTCAGAGAACGATTTCCATTAGCATAAATCACACAAATACGTTGGTAAAATTAAATAGCTAGTGTAGCAAAGCCGTGCTCATTTCACCAAGTTCATTTATTTGTAACTTTACCTGACATTGATATCACAATGGCCAGTTATTTTTGTTTGTTTTTTGCCATGAGGCAAGTGTCTAAGGTAATTCACATTGTCCAAAACACAGATGGAAATGTAGAGGTGAGAAGAAAAAAAGACCACAGACATCGGATTCGGACTGGATTAATTTGCTGAATAACAGTAGGTAAATTGCTCCGGAATTATTACAGAGTTTGTGTGAGACAAAAATAATTCTGTTCTAGATCTATTTAGCTGTACTTGTGCTATTCTCAATATGTGACCTCGTCCAGCAAAATGAGTCAGATTTTGGTCAAATGATATCCTAGTCAAGGTCATACCATTTTTTTTTCCAGCTGATGAACAATGTGAATGGTTTTAAAAAAATATAACCATTTGAATTATGGTCGCCTGCCCTCTTTTTCCAATTGAAAACCAGTGAATATTGCTTTTAAAGCGTTTTGCCCATTTTTTGTTGATATTTTTCAAAATCTATTGCATTTAAAAAGATAAAATATTTATTTTACAGCTTTGTTTGACCAAAGACACTTGTACATATTATATACACATATATGCAGTGGGTACGAAAGTATTCATACCCCCTTAAATTCGTCACTTTTTGTTATATTGCAGCCATTTTTTAAAATAAAGTTATTTTTTTCCCTCATTAATACACACAGCACCCCACATTGACAGAAAAGAAAAACTGAAATATCACATGCTGTGATATTTAACTCAGGTGCTGTTCTTCTGATCATCCTTGAGATGGTTCTACACCTTCATTTGAGTCCAGCTGTGTTTGAAAGCCACACACCTTGTCTATATAAGAACTGAAGAGGATCTGCAAGGAGGAATGGCAGAGGATCCCCAAATCCAGGTGTGAAAAACTTTTGAATCTTTCCCAAAAAGACTCATGGCTGTATTCGATCAAAAGGGTGCTTCTAATAAATACTGAATAATGAATACTTAGGACCATGCAATGTTTCAGTTTTTCTTTTTTTAATAAATCTGCAAAAATGTCAACAATACTGTTTTTCTGTCAGTATGCGATGCACCACCCCCCTCCTCGTAAAAATAAAAAAAATAAAAAAAAGAACCAGTACAAGACCCTTGCAAAGAGATTATGGCAGAAACATACCAGTTCCTCTATCTTTAGGGATCACAGGCTTTTTGGGCTCAGTATCTGGAAATAGTTGAGAAAAATACAAAGAATTTTTTTGCATAATCTGTTAGGGCACGTTCACACCAGATATTGCGCTAAAAATCACTTCAATATTAAAGAATAGCAGAGTTCACACGCAGCTATAATGACAAAGGCACAGAGAAACAATTTCATTGGAATCACTTCCAGAATATTTTTTTTGTCCTAGCAAAAAGACACCCAATCCGAATCCATCCTGCTCTCACAAGCTCGAGAATTTAAAGTGGCAGAAATGAGCACTAAGAATAAACAGATGATATTGTCCACACTTGCGGATGCATTATCCTAATCTTTTATAGTTATCGTTCTTGATGCTGAACGGATCTTTCAAATAATTTTTAAAAAAAGCACCTCTAAAACAAGAAAAACAAGAAAATTAATAGCACTGGTAATAGCCATGAATAACAGCTAACTATAGCTTTACATGAATATTTAATGAAAGACATTAATACCCCAATATCTATTTATCATTCATACAAAAGAATGAAAAAAAAAAAAATTAAGCATAACAAAACAAAAAAAAGCACACAACACACAGCCTGAAAGTTCCAGAGAAAATGCAAAAACTCTTATTTTTACCTGGACCAAATGCATCAGACAGATCTAAATCACCTGAGAATGAAAACATTATATTAATTATATTGGTAGCTTGATTATTGTTCAAACATGAAGTAACACCTAATTCAAAATAAAAACAGAATTTAACTACAAGGAAGTCTATGCAGGTATATTTTACCTCCAGCTGGTTTCTTTTTATCTGCAAATAAAATAAGAAAGAAACAATGCAGTGCATTAATTGCATTAAAGTCTCCAAATAAATGCACCTTGGATCACCTAAACTAACATTACTATATTAACTGGTAGCACTTTACTTTACAGTGTCCTTCTTTTATATGCACTTACTTGCAGCTAACCCCAAACCCTAATGTAAGCCCATGCTGCTAACTAATATTACTATAAAATATGATAACACTACAAGGAAACTTAAAATAAAAGTGTAACCCACAAACAATTTCATGAACACCTCAGTATAATGTTGTCTTACCATCTTCTGATTTGGGGGGAGCCACTGGAGGTTTTTTCGGGTCTGTGTAAAACAAACTATGTCAAACAATGTTTTCATTTTTGAGTTTAGGGTAATTCACGTTCAGTTATTAAACTAAAAGCCAAAAGATTTGTGGAATTTATATTTGGAAAGCTTTCCAGAACATTTCAATTAAAATACAGAAAGCATAAATAAACAATAAGTTTAAATGATGTATTGATAATATTCCGGAGACCCTAATGAAAGAAACCGCAAAAGTGTGACAAAAATTAAAAACTAGCATGATCATAATTCATTTAAAATCTTTTTGTGAATATTTCTGAGCTCAAACGGTCTTACCCAAATCGAAGGCATCTGAAAGATCAAGTCCTACAAGAGCGAGGCAAAACCATGTTAAATAAGTCTCTGCACATACTGCCATGTGCCTAACTTAATAGATACAATTATGAAATATGGCAACTTAAATATGTTTGAGCATAATGTTGATGGTTACCTGAATCTGGGTTTTTTGGCGGGGCTGGTTTCACTGTTGGCTTCACTGTTGGCTTTGCAGGGACTAAATATCATAATAAAATTGTTCATCGTTTGAAACAACATTAGAAATATGATATACTAGAACAGTTTACACAGAAATTATGTTGAAAGTATGGTGTTCCACACTTGCTTGCAAACTATTTTATTAAATTTACTATTTATTTATTTACATTTAAATATGTAAAATTGAATATAAAAAAGTAGACCATCAACATAAAAAGAACCACATAATTTAAATAGGCATCTTTACTTACCGTCATCATCAAAAGCATCAGCAAGGTCAAGATCTGCAAGAAACTTATTTATTATTATTTATTAATATTTTGCATTTCTCTAGTACTTTTATGGCCGGTTTAATCCCAATCTCAAGATTTAACCTAATCTTTTTTAACTAATTTAAAACTGCTAAATAAATCAAAAATGTCTAGAAAACTGGCATAGGCCTAGAAGTTTGTCCAATAAAAACTGTAGTAAAAAAAAAATAGAGACTGCATCCAACAACTAAAAAACCACTGGTTGGATTTACTAAGGCCAATATCTCCACTGAAAGCACCAAATCTATGCATATCTAAGCAGTACGCAGTCACACTCCAAATACAGCCGAAATGTAAAATATTCATTATGATAAACAGCCCATAAATGCCTAATGGAATTTGACTAATTCATTTATGAACTAGTTCATTAGCAATCCAAATTGTTAAATTTGATCAAATAGAAACCAATTAGCCTGATTTGAGCTGCATTATGCAATTTGCATGTGGCTCCAAGTACACAACCCAAATAAAGGATGCAAATCGAACTCAAGTGAACCGACTCAAATGACACTGAAAGTAATTGTTTTTCTTGAAATCATTTCCAAATATAAAGGCCATTAGCATTACAGCTAGTGTGCGAAGTTAGTGACAAAACAGCATCTAGTGCTTTTCCTTTTGCAATGTTAATACTGCATGACCCCAAATAGAAAGACTCAAAAAATTAAAACCATCTGTGCCACCAACTCAAAATAAACTAGCCTAGTTGCCAGAAGGTAAAAGCCGTCACTAGGATAAATGATTGGAATTTGACAGTTCGTTTTTTACATGAAAACCCCACCCAGCTATGCACTGACTGCATGTATCTATTGTACCTCGTATTAGACTCACACTGTGACCAAACTCTTTCAAACCTTGAGGTGACAAAGCAAAACTGTATGCAAAATAATTTTTTACCATGAAAATAACTAAAGTTTTCAGAGGTATTCCACACACGCGACACACATGATGTTTAGCGTGCAATGGTGTACCCGCCACACTAAAAACAAAAAACATGGCCGAGACCACATCCTTGTGGCTTACGTTGCCAGGGCAATGGACTGTTTTCATTATGGTCTATGCAAAACCCATGATCATGACTGGTGACTGAGTCACGACTGAAACCAGGGCGATCCTTTTATATGGGTGCATGTTTTTGCAAATGCCTCGCATTGCATAATACATGCATTTGAGAAGAACTAAATTTAGAGATCGGGAAAAGACAAAATTCAGGCAAATGTAGTGCAGGTATTACTCGTAAAATGTCAAATTTGGGTGTGTCTGATTTCGCTTGTGACAAAATTTGTACTGCTCTGAGCCAGCTAGCAGAAACTAATCTCAGAGGGTGCCAAAACATCAATGTCTCATTCTGTACACAAGAGTGGTTTACTTTGAGACTTCAAGGCAACTTAACAGCTGATTAATGCAGATCCAGCATAATGGACACCAAACAATGGGAACGTTTTTATAATAGTTTTATTAATTTGGTTCATTAACAATGTTTGTAAGTCGCTTTGGAAAAAAGCGCCTGCAAAATGACTAAATGTAGATGTAATGTTTGCCAAAATTATTTATTCACTCATATACCCTCAAAAAACATTAAATATGGAAAAGTGCAACAATTATAACATGACACCCACGCGTCTGCTTGTATTGTGTAAGACTCAAACCACAGGCAAAGACTGCATTGTTTATGGAGGGGGGGGGTTACTCTTTAACAGCTAAAATATGTATATTAACATGTAAAGTACATATTTTAAATTGGGCATAAAAGCAAAGGGTGCTGGGAATATGTGGAAGGATCACTAATCTAAGTTTCAGCTCTGCTTTTTATGTTCATTGTAGTAACCATGTTCATATACATACTGTATATTTCACCATTTTGTATACCCACAGCTACATACAGGCCTACATTGGTCTGTGGTTACCATGATTAATTTTCGTAAGGGAATATGTGACGTTACCAAAACCAGGTAACAGAAACAAATACGCTTGGTCCTACAATTCTGCTTCCATTTCCCCATGGGCTGGTGAGTCATGTAGCTTGTATGTGGAAAGATTTCATTTCACTGAGCCAAACCAAAGTTTTTTGGTCACTCAAACATTTAACTTTTTCCGTAAATTAATACAAAGCGGTAAAATAACCCGCATAGTAAGCAAATCGTTTACTTAATTAAATGTTAATTAAAATAACCGTTTTTTTATCGTTCAAACAGAGCACGGTTAGTTGCGTCTTTGTTGCGTTATTTTGGGCACAGTAACGTTAGCCTACTTAGTTTCCCGGGCTACAACCATTACAAGCGCTGTTACCAAAACAAAACGTCAACAGTTCAGATAAGAAACCATAACGTTACCTTGCGCTCTTGCTGCCACAAGACTTGTCAGAAGAAGTAAAATCCACGTGTATGAAGTCATCGTGCTGTAGAAATATATAAGATTACAACAAACTTAGTGCAATTTCAAAGATATAAGACTTTATGAGCCTTCAAGCCAACAACTACAAGTATCTCGAAGTTAAAGTTGAGCAGTAACTTCAGTGGCCCACCCCTCTGAGTGATACAAGCGTGGTCCAATGCTGTTCCTCAGTTCGGCTCTCCGAACATTCTAATTAGAATGATTCAAAACACTGCGCAGGAAAAAGACGCGCCTAACCACGCCCTGCCTAACCTTTTTTGAGCTCGCGAGTATTAGAACAAGCTTGGTGGCTTATGTAGTTCAAGAATTATTAGAAACGTTTTTCGTATAGACTATACATGGAAAATGAAGGAATAAAATATATAACTCTTATATTTGCACGTTGGAGAGATTGCTTGATCTTTAGGTAACCAATCTGCTGAAGATGACGTTGTAATAAAATTATTTCTGGCA
The DNA here is from genome assembly GCA_032275025.1 of Enteromius treurensis. NCBI lineage: Eukaryota > Metazoa > Chordata > Actinopteri > Cypriniformes > Cyprinidae > Enteromius > Enteromius treurensis. The sequence goes on from JAUCMU010000001.1 coordinate 25,054,490, forward strand.
CTTTGTACAAATTGAGTGTTTAGGCTACTTGTAGAGATTAAGTTTTATTTTAGGTTTTGTTTTTTATTAATTTACTTTCTGCTAAAAATCACTGAACATGCGCGTGCCACAGTTTTGGATAAGCGTCTAATATTATTAACACATGTTTGGCGTTAGTGGTGGCATGCATGGCAATAGCGCCCCCTAGCAGCTAGCAAATAGATTGGTTTCTTACGCCATCTAGTGTTGCGTCAATACAAGCGTCCAGGCAGCTCTACAGGATGAATTTAAGTATGGTAAATATTTCTGATCTGACTCACCGAGAATCAATATTATAAGCTACATGATTTGCTTAGCGCAGTTGGGATTAAAATTGAAATAAAACACAACCCATCTTTGTCAACGGACCTAGTAACGATATAATTCAAGGACACCTCAATTGTAGAACAAAAGCCATAAGAGCATCTGCTCATTTCAAAACCTAAGGCACTTTGTAACGCAACCATAAATATCTATTTCATTTTTCTCTTTCCTTTTCTGAAAATCTTTCACATTAACATTCTTATTATTTTAATTTATTTAATCTGTCTTTTGAGCAAGCAGTATTGGATGATGGGTATCCTGAAGGGACCTCAGAGTATCGTGCCCCCTTGCGCAAATGGTGTGAGAGATCACCAGCGGATGAGGCAGCGCTCTTTCGCGTGTCATGTTTTTGAAGAGCCCACGCGTTTCACTCTAGGTTCCCCACTCGGCACGCACCAATGCAGATACGCACCGGATCGGACGCTGCTGGCGCCTGAACGTGTATCCATCTTCATTGCGCTCACGGTGTCTGCTTTCCCCAGCTCGCCGGTATCATGCAGTCTTTAATATCCCCAGTCACCAAAGCAATACTGGTTGCACTGTTTATTTTTGCGATCCTGCTCATTTTGTACGTGATATTGTGGTATATATGTCGAGATGTGGATTGTGACCACGGAATTTGATTGGCATTATTGGATGCGTCTTTAAGGACATGCACCGGGTGTCCCAGCTTTGGCACTTATCAACAAGGGAGCAAAGGGTGACTCTGGTAAGTGCCCTGTTACTAACCTGTTAAACTCCTGGAATGAGAATTAAGAGTGGACAGCACTGGTTCGGTGTTTTTGTTTCAATATACTGACATTGGTTGGGGTGTCCTTTTCCACTAACGTGTTGCGCTTCACTGCCTGTCGGTAACCATTGAAACGATCTGCTTTCCGTCCACCTGTTAATGCAAACAAATACCAATTCAAATCATTGCTGTGCGCAATTTTAAGTTTTTTACCAATTTTAAATGTGAAAACGTAGACTCGAAAAGGAACAGTACGGCGCCTTTTTCTCGTTTAAATTAAATTCAGTTGACTTTTTGGATGCCGTTTTTAATAAACGAATTTGTTTTCTCATCAAGTTTATATACAAGCACTGTATCACATTTCATAAATGTTATTCTTACATCCCAAATAGACAACAGAGAGCAAAAAAAAAACTCTGCGTTATGAGTGAAAATGAACAATAAAAGTTTAGATGTGATATAAAGGTCTGTCAGGTTTCTGAGTGCCGGCTGATTATGTTGTACAGTTTATGGATGTCTATTTTTTTCTGCTGTCAGATACACTAAAGCAAATATCTTATATCAAGTAATCGCACTTGAAGTTTATGGAAACCTATGGCAAGCCTATTTAGCATTTATTCCTTTAAATTAAATAGCACCCATTTTTTTCATGCTGTATATATAATTGCTAAAAAGTACTTAAAAGTATTTTTTTCCCCCATTTCCAGTAACTATTCAGTGCATACTAGTATGTATATTCCATATTACAATAGTCACCGTCTGTTCATACTTAGTAGACAATTACCCCATTGCTCCACAGTTACATCAACTATTATAGCCTATATGATATTTTTTTTATATTGTATAATATGTCAACTGTCACATAATATTGTATTTCAGTTTGTGCTGCCTCCTTTTCCAGTTTTTAGCTAGTAAAGGATTGTCCAATCATGCAGTCCAATCATCCTGCAGAGTTTATCTCAAGCTTGAACCAGTTTACCTACCTGGATGATTTTAGTAGGATCCTGAATACTGTGATTACTTTAGTTTGTTTGGAATTGAATCTAAACTCCAATCTCTCCGAATCCAAAATTACTGGAACAAGTAACTCTAGTTAATAGTTAAGCTATCTATTTCAGTTATATTTATAAATGGATACTTGTGTAAATAGTCTGTAACATTTATGCTATCTCAAGCTAGAATTGATTTTAACTAGTCAGAAAAACTATAGCTCAATTATTAGTAATATTGAATATACGATGAAAATACAGAAACGTAAAAATAGTTGAGTTTACGCAATAAAACGGCTTGCCATAGAAACCTGTGGTTCGCCTGCGCTTAAGATGTGCGAGCGTTTCGAATCATGCCTTCAGCATTCGTTATGGAGAAATTGAATGAGAATTCAGTGCTACAGCTTCATATGTCTTTATATATGTTCCTTTTGTTTTCATTTACCAATGTATAGCCCATAATCAGAGTAGATGTTTTACAGCCGCCAAAGCTTTGATCATGCGTTATTGTTTCCATTGTTTGCAGTCTATTGATATTTATCTATTTCTTCTTTTGCAAAACGACTACAATTTCACGCCACGAGCATTGTGACTCACCGATTAAATACTCCGCTCTGAACGTGAGAGGAATGTTAAGTGTCAGCACAGTCACCATAGCGCATCATGAGCGCGTCCAGCTGCCAAATTGCCCTCGAACCTGGGCCATCCATGCAAGTGGGACTGAGTAAGAGCCGCTAGACCCAGATCGGTGACAATTAAGTGTATGCCGACAGAACCCAATGATGTTCTTACATTTCCAATGTGAAGGACAAATAGAGGGCAGATAGGTAGTTAACCCAGATTTCGTTGTGCTTGTTTAATATGTCTTATTCCTCAGCTCAATATAGAAACATGAATAAAACAGACAAACTAACGTATAATGATAATAAAACTACTTGATATGTAATGTTTCTAGGTGTATATTATTTGTGTATGTGCGTGT
>JAUCMU010000001.1:25065844-25083415 GCA_032275025.1 Enteromius treurensis
AAAAGCATTTGAAAATGCAAGTGCATTAAACCACAGCCGCTTCAGGACAAACACAAAGCGCGCGTGACTGTCAGTGATAAAGTCTGTCAGCGCGCATGTTTCCTGCATCTAATACCAATGCATTCCAAACGGTATATAAAAACATATCTAAAGTAAAACGCGACGGATGGAAGCACACACTGTCAGGCAACGTGCACGTGTCTCAGCGCAAATTCTGTGCAATGAAACCCGGTGCGTTTCAAGCGCGCACATGTGCCATATGCGGAAAACATTGATTATGAATTATTCAGAAGCGTTAAAGAGAGAATAACGTTGCATCGATTTTTTTTCTCCCACCCCTATCCACCATGGTATTTGTGATTATACTAATTGTAATCAATCCGAATGACTATGTTAATGCACGCACACAGAGCGCGAGATCCAGCTCCCAACCCAACTTTTTGAATAGATTAACGGCGATATTTTTTTTTATCGTGCGGTAAGAGTCTCGCGTTAACGCAGCACGTTAACGCCGATGATGGCCCACCACTAGTTTTTAACATTGCAAATATATGCCCTTTTTGGGGAAAAAGATGACCATAGACTGACGAGTAACCATATATGGTAATTTCATTGACCTAGATTTACAACATAAAATTGTTATTATTTTTATGAAGTCACAAAAGCTTAAAAGTCTTGTTATAGCCTCCGACAACATTCCAGAGTTGAAATTATGAATTTCCAATTATTTCAGTGAGTCCCCTATAAAAGGTTAATAAGTTCAGAACTTTATTGAAGTAGAGTGGCAAAGGTAGTGCAAACAAATTAGGCCTGATGAATTAATTTAATGGAATTTCAGCTGGATTTAATTTAATTGTTTTCTCAAACTAATGAAATCATTAATTAATGAGGTAATTTGGGGTAACAGTCATTTTAAGATCATCAGCACATTTTTACTATTTTTACATACGTCTGCTAAACAATCATGGGCCGCATCTAACTCTTGATGACTCTGTTTTGATGGGATAGCAAAATTGAATGTTTTGTCATATTGACCTTGCCTCACCTCACTATTATGCAGGGAGGGGGAAAAAACAACAAAATACCAGGATTTGCATAACATGACAACTAAAACTGATTGAAGCAATGATGTGCATTTGACTGGAATATTTTAATGCAGTCTCATTTTCATAAGCTGAAAACCCAAAGGGCTTATTGAGGTAAGCACAATAGCATTCTGATTCACGTTAGAGCAACTTGCAGATGCTGCAGTTTTAAAAGCTTGGCTTTTGGGCTTATAGGTTTGCTATGTCTATGTACGAAATGAGAAACTAGACATATTTTCTCATGTCAAAATTCTACCCATACTTGGGCATGTTCTGACAAGCATCAACAATTCCGCTAAACATTTCATTTAAAAGACATCCTTGAAGTACCACTGCTCTTTTATAGGGCCTCCTGTGTACATTTCTAGCTGTCCACCCCGGCAGGCGTGTAATGGTCTAATTCTCACTTGGGAGCCGTTATTAGCTCAAAGGTTAGTCCCGTCAGACTGAATGAATGATAAGCCTAATTAAAGTTGATTGAGAACAAGAACATGAAGGAGGAGTGGGCAAAACTCCAGCTTCTGTTTCCACGATTGGGATTTTGACCCCCGTTATATAGAGATATACAAACACGTCATATTATTAAGATTACGTTTGAAAGACCAAGTGAAATCCGTATAGTTTCTGTTCATTCAAAATAAATCCGAATGTTTCTTAGTGCCACATACACGATTTAACACTGTTCAAGATTTTTAACTCTAAAAACAAATTGTAAAAAGCCAAGGCTTAACCATCACCTTAACAACTACCTGCTAAATATTATTGTTTTCTGTAGTAGAGTAGATTTTTAAGGGCGATTTTGTTTATCTAGAACGAATAGAAAATTGAAATGCTGATAGGTCATTTGGGATGATGGAGGAAATTTTCCTTTTGACTTTAAGTGAGCGTTAGAGAGTGGAATCATTTGCATGCTTTGAAATGAGACTAATTGGATATGTGCTTTGATGTACAGACCAACAGAATAAGGTTATTAAATAAACTAGCATGAGAACGCTGGATGAGTCAACAGACATTTAGCCTGCAACTACTGTTTAAAACCAAGCCCTGTAAAACAAGCTGACAAGCTGAGTTTACTTGTTTTATTAGAGGAGGGCAAATGCTTTGACTGTTATGAGCTGCGTATGAAAATATACTGTGCATTCAGTGTTTGTCATCTTTATTGTGGAGCAATTCTGTTGCTATATTGAATACTTATTGCTGTGATAATGCAAGTGCGTGAACCGATTTGAATCCCGAAAAGGCTTGTTCATCTGGTCATTGCAAGACCTTTCGCAAAGGCCTTATTTTATTGGATGATTCGGTATTACTGTCATGCACAAGCTTGTGTCGTCCTTGAGAAATTCATTATGTGTGCTTACCAGGGTTGTGTGCCATTCGGAATTGAGTTGAGAATGCTTTTTAAAGTCTAATTTAGGTCCTGATTTACATTAATAGCAAACAGGATTCGTAAGTGCAAGTCAGGTATGAATGTAAGGCCTGCGTTTGAATTGCCTACATACATTTTCAGCATGTGTTCTTATAGTATTTAGTACTGATTTTGTAATCTCTTTGCTTTCAGTGGAGTTCATGTACCTGGATTTGGCCTCTTTGACATCTGTGCAACGCTTTGTCCAGAGATATAAAGCCAAAGGTTTGCCACTTCACATCCTCGTCAATAATGGTACGTAAATTCCTTCATTTCTCTATTAGAGCATTACTGTTTTAATCAGTAACTCAATACTGCAAATGCAGTGCTTGTTACAGCATTTATTATTTTAGGTTACTTATTAATACTTAAAATTTTACATTTTGAATATGTACAATGAACAAATCTGAAATCGCAATGAATAATAGTGTTTATTTCACATTCAACCTAGATTAATAAACGCAAACTCAAAATTGCTGCTTGTTGTTAGTTCGTGACACTTCATATATTCATGTTAACAAATTAAACCTTACTGTTAAGTGTTAGCTATTTGTTGTTTTTAAGAGCCGTACATCATTTCTGTCAACTTGAAATCTCTTGCGTCCTCCTAAGCTCGCTCTGTTGGACATGTCTGGTCTGTGTCCTGAGGGCTTCAGGGGTTGTTTGTTTTAACTGAGTGACTTTTATTTATAAGCGTGCCCCAGGGAATGTCTCAAAATGACAGGAGCAGTCACACACTGTCCTCTCCCTAACAGAGAGAATTAATAATTCACGCTCCCCTTGTCACGTTTGTTCTCTGTGGCACACACCCTTCCCCTCCGATGCCGGTTGATGGGCAAATGCATTTGCGCTTCCCCGTTGAGGGTCTAATGATGCAAAAAGGTCAACTGTTGACCCCTCTGGTGCCCTGCCTGGACAGGGCACTGCATGTGTCTGAGGGAGAGTCAGGGGTCATTGATTGTCTCTTCAGAGGTCCTTCAATCATGGATTAATAACATTAGGATGCATTAGGTTCAACTTTCCAGTAGGGTTGGACCATAAACAATAACATATTGGGTTTGTGGTCAAATTTATTTAGCTGAAGATGATAAGCTCTGGACATTTTTGCTCTGGACAAACTGCCATCCAATGTTAATCAAAACTTAAAGATCTTTGACAACCTGCTAAAAGAGTGGGGTTTAACTTGAAGAAATTCTGACAGAAATATATTACCTTAGACATAGTGTACAGTCTTGCATCACCCTAAAGGGAATTATTCTGCGATAACAACTTGCTGGATGTAGATTATACTGCTTGGCTACTACAGTATATACGCATGGCTTCTCGCAAAAAGAAAATAATTATACATAGTTATTAGAATTTAAACATTTGATACGCTCTATACATGCAAAGCTTCTGTACAGAAGAAAAAAACATTTTCTAGCAAACCACTTTGACCTTACAAAACTGGCATTTAAGGCATAATGTACAGTCTTATCACTATCGACAGAGGGTGGTGGACGGATTTGAGAGATGTGAAAGATGCAGTGGTCTCTAATAACAGGATGAGTGAATGTTAATGGCAGCAGTTATCTGGTAATAAAGACAGGGAGACACCAAGTGACCATTGACCAATGTTGGACAACTGTCTAGGGTCCATCAGACAAGTTTTGCACACATCGGCTCTCGTCCGGCTCATGTTGATGGCATATTTGCCCAGTTAAACATGTTGAACGAGGCTATTTGTGAGAACAGGAACTCTGTTTGGTTATCAGTGTAGTGAATAAGTCGAGAATTAAAGTAAAAGTGATGAAAATGAGCAAGCTTGGACGGCACAGACTATTCTAAAGTAATGTTATCTTATCCAAGCATTCCAATGTGCAACTATTTTCAAAAAAACAAGAGCCACTTAAAATAAAAATAAAAAAGATATCGACATAATTGATATTCAAAATGATAAGCAAGTGCTGCTTCATTCAGATTTTGTAAATGTATTAAATCTTACAGTATATATATCCTTGTTTCCACTTCTTTTGAAAGACAAAGATACCCGCTGATATACAGTTAATTCTGCGAGGAAGCAACACCATTGACTTTCGACGCTCCTAATACTTTAAAGTCGGTGACTGACCAATCAGAATCAAGTATACCAGAGAGCTGAACATTCTGTAAATGTATTATTTTTATGGAATATCGTGCAAAGGTTTTTTATTATTTCACTCATTTTAATTTATACAGTTCTGCAGAACTGGCTTTGTGATTTGTTGTAAATTAATTGTTAGATTTGAATTTGATCATAGTTTTAAAGATTTAATAAATGATCAATTAATAGCATTCAACACCATTTTTCATAAAAAAAAATTGCAGTTAATAATAAAACACAGAATCTAGAATCCAAAAAATACTGGGTTTCAGAATCTAAATTAAAAGGTATATCGGAGTTAACAAACCATTTATGTTTTACATTAATTTTTTGGGTGGGGGCCTACCAAACATTTGGAAAGCATTTCCTTCTCCATGGTAAATGGTAAATGAATAGTGTGATAAATATCAGTGTGTATGATGTGGAAACAATATCATGATAATATGTTTGGCATATTGCCCGGCCCCTACTTTCCAGCATGAGTTTAATTAAAGAAAACATATTGTTTCATGTTGATTTAATATGCTGAGGACATTTTTATAATCCTGATTACTGTTTTCTCCTGCAAACTGAGCTGTAATTCTGTTATGAGCAAAATAATGATGAAACATGTTTTCAAGAGCACAAGCTTATTCCCGCGTGAATGCTGGTGTTCAGTCTCGGTCAGGGTTTTAAACTAGATTACATCCATTTAATATTTGGATCCACCAACTTTAATTATCTTGTGGCGCTCCTTTTAAAGACAGAAATGCATTTCTGAAGAGAGATATTTTTTTTTTTATGTCTGAACGTGACTCATGATGTTCTTCACATCTTTTCGTCGCTAACATAACATCATCTCAGCGAGACCATGAATTAGGCAGAAAGAGACACATTAAGAACATTAGTTTAGAAAAGTGTTATTCGCTAGTTCAGTTTCATTTGAAGACATCTCTGATATTCTTCTGTGTGCGCTAAAAGCCATTTAAAAAGACACAAATCAATAAACCAGCAATACCTAATCCACAGTATTCAGAAAGCTGGATGCAGAATGGATATGAAGTTCGTCGCTTTTTTAACCAAAGGAAAGAGTGACTCAGAAGTGACTCATGAGCCTTTTACGAGGTGTGAATACTTGATCAATCTTAGTAGGATTCTTCCCGGTGGCCTGCATATTCTGTTTGTTCATAATATATCAGCAATGATGTTCCTTTATGTCTGCAGCTGGTGTTATGCTTGTTCCGGAGAGGAGAACAGAGGATGGATTTGAGCAACACTTTGGGCTAAACTACCTGGGCCATTTCCTGTTGACCAACCTTTTGCTGGATGTGCTGAAGAAGTCAGGCAAACCTGGGAAATGTTCCCGAATAGTCATTATGTCTTCAGCTACCCACTACGGAGGAAGAATAACTCTGGATGACTTGCAGGGAAGGTTAGAAGCTTTTTTGAGTTTGAGGATTGTTTTCTTGCCTCAAGCTTTTTTGTGAATGGAAAGAACAAGCAGAACCTTAAAGACAAAGATTTGCATTTTCCTGCTTATATTTAAAATAAAATATATATTTAATTGTTCCCAAGGCGACTGCTGAATGTATAGTGTTACACACACAAAAGACATACGATTTTGTTTTCTGTGTTGGCTGGCAGAATTTTCAATTCAGACCAAACTAAAATGTATGCTCTTAATTAAGAGGTCGTGCACTGCCTTTGTTTGTATTTTGTTCCATTTATAATCAATCAAGATATTTACATCAAAAAACATAATTTAGAAACAATAGGCTATTTTCTGTCCTGTTTTGAACCCACTCGTCAGAACACTCTGTTTGAATAGGCATGGAGGATTGTAGACTCAGAAGTAAATGTTCACTGCTGTGATTGGTTAACAGTTGTGTATGTTTGATAGCCTACATCCTTTACAGATAGATGCTGCTGTGATTCTGTGATGTATGCATGTATGTGTGTGTATATATATATATATATATACAGTTGTGGTCAAAAGTTTACATACACTTGTAAAGAACATAATGTCATGGCTCTCTTGAGTTTCCCGTTATTTCTGTCAACTCTGATTTTTCTCTGATAGAGTGATTGGAACAGATACTTCTTTGTCACAAAAGAACATTCATGATGTTTGGTTCTTTTATGACTTTATTATGGGTTAACAGAAAACAGTGATCACATCTGCTGGGTCAAAAATATACATACATCAGTGCTAATATTTGGTTGCATGTCCCTTAGCTAGTTTCACTTCAATTACATTAGGTGCTTCGGTAGCCATCCACAAGCTTCTGGCAAGCTTCTGGTTGAATCCTTGACCACTCCTCTTGACCGAATTGGTGCAGTTAAGTTAAATTTGATGGCTTTCTGACATGATCTTGTTTCTTCAGCATTGTCCACATGTTGTCAATGGGGTTTTAGTCAGGACTTTGGGCAGGCCATTCTAAAACCCTTATTGTAGCCTGTTTAACCATTTCTTTGCCATTTTTGATGTGTGTTTGGGGTCATTGTCCTGTTGGATTGGATGATTTTAGGTAATGTTGAAGAATTTGAAGCTAATCCTCCTTCTTCAGTATCCCATTTACTCTCTGTAAAGCACCAGTTCCACTGGCAGCAAAACAGCCACACCGCATAATACTACCACCTCCATGCTTGATTGAAGGCGTGGTGTTCTTGGGGTTGAGGGCCTCACCTTTTCTCCTCCAAACATATTGCTGGGCATTGTGGCCAAAGCTCGATTTTTGTTTTGTCTGCCCACAGAACTTTCCACCAGAAGGTCTTATCTTTGTCTATGTGATCAGCAGCAAACTTCAGTCGAGCCTTAAGGTGCCGCTTTTGGAGCAAGGGCTTCCTTCTTGCACGGCAGCCTCTCAGTCATTGGAGATGCAAAACACGTTTGACTGTGGACAATAGCACTGTGCTCCAGCAGCTTTTAATTCTTGGCAAATATGCTTTTTGGTGGCCCTCGGTTGACTCTTCACCCTCCTGACCAATTTTCTCCCAGCAGCAGGCGATAGCTTCTGTTTTCTTCCTGATCGTGGCAGTGACAAAAGAGTGCCATGCACTTTATACTTACAAACAATTGTTTGCACTGTTGCTCTTGGGACCTGCAGCTGCTTTGAAATGGCCCCAAGTGACTTTCCTGACTTTTTCAAGTCAATAATTCGCTTTTTCAGATTCATGCTGAGCTCCTTTGTCTTTCCCATTGTCGCGATTGTGGGCGTTTGTATCCAATGAGCCCTATTTAACTGGCCTCGAAGTCACCAGTTGTTGTCACTCATAATCACTCACAGGAAGTTAAGAGGCCATGCTATGAAGCACATATCACTGACACAATTTTCTAAGTCACCAAAATTGCTAATTTATGTTGCTGTATGTATATTTTTGACCCAGCAGATGTGATCACTGTTTTCTGTTAACCCATAATAAACTCTGTGACGAAGTATCTGTTCCAATCACTCTATCAGAGAAAAATTTGAGTTGATAGAAATAACGGGAAACTCAAGATAGCCATGACAATATGTTCTTTACAAGTGTAGGTAAACTTTTGACCACAACTGTTTATATATATATATATATATATATATATCACACAAATACTTGGTATCAAACGATCTGTAATAACAGACAAGAAGTGACCATGAAATAAAAACAGCTCACACTTGTCTGGTGTGATATTACTATCACAGATCCAATGATTCATTGATTAATGATTAATTGTTGGTAACACCTTAGAAAAGGGATTTGGGATGTAGAATAAGGCAGTATGTATATATGTCCTTAATTAATACTAATGAATGGCTAATAGTCTAGTAATATGCATGCTAATAAGCAACTAGTTAAGAGACCCTAAACTAAAGTGTTACTAACTATATTTAGTTATTTGTTTATTTAATTTATTCATATCCAGAAGCAGCCTTAATGTGCACAAATTCTGCATAAAAATTCAGAAGTAGCCATATAAAAGTATATAAAATATAAAAAAATTCTTTACTTTTTTGCTAAAACAAATCCTGTATTTTAGTGCCTTTTAATTAAAGTGCCCCTATTATGCCTTTTCATAAAGTACCTTTAAAATGCAACCTTTAAAATAGCATAATAGGGGCACTTTAAACATTTGCCGTTAAAACCTAAAACAGTTACCACATACTGTGCAAGGTCTCCCGAAAAATTGACACAGCAACAAAAGTCTAGTAAGTAAAAAAAATAAAAATAAATAATAAATAGATAAATAAATAAATAAAATGATGTACTGTTGCTAGTTATTGTTTACCTTGCTGGATCATGGGAGTGCAGCAGATGCGGGTAGTGAAAACATGAAATAGAGTTTGGTTTATATGGAGGAGCAGCATGGAGGTCAAGGCTGTAGATAAAATGTGGAATGGCGTTTCATTTATTAGGGCATTATTCAATGCTGACTGAGGGCGCTCTGAAAAGTGAACCGATATATGTGCTGAATTGGGTCTTGTCCCACCCACATACAGAGGTTCTGACGCCCATGGATAGTTTTGTAATCAGATATCTGTATGGTTCAGTTGGCATAAGAGTAGATTATATTGACTCCCCACATTCTGAGACTCGGATGAGTGAATGTAAAAATGACCATATATATATAAATATGACCTTGAGTTTCAGTATGTATAAAGTGTGGATATTAATTTAGTCATACATTCATAATTTTAACTGCTATAATATAATAATAATATTATTATAATATGGTTAGCACTTCGGTTTAGGAACCAATTCACACTATTAACTAGTTAATAGTTAACACATATAAATGCTTTATTCTGCATGAACATATTTTAGTTTCCTTACTCCTACCCCATACTTAAAAACTACCCTACTAACTATTAATGAGGAGATTACAGAGAAGTCATAATTAATAGTTTGTTAATAGTGGTCCCCAAATTAAAGTGTGAACATAATAGGAAGGATACCAATATTATTATTCAGCATTTAAACTAAATACTTTTGAGAATAGAAAAATGGGAGAAATGGGGCCCTCAATATGTTATATATATATATATCTTATATATCATTTTTATTTGTTTATTTGTTTTTCCTGTAATTAAACACTGTTAAATGTTCCTAAATTTTAGTAGCTCTCCAAATGAACATCCATTCATATATTATAACCGTGTGATGCCGGAAATCCATTGCAGCATTTAAAATGAATACCTTTAGTTTTTATATTTTACTTTATTTTGACCAAAAAAAAAGGATTGGATTTGAATATTAGCCATTTATCAGGCGTCATAATGAAAATAATATGTTCTTATCTGTATTCGCCAGAATTTTAATATTGGTGCACCCCTAATATTATTAAAAACGTGTCCCTGTCTCATATTAAACACAGGTCTTCCGGTAGTGCAGATCTGTCCATCCTGTTTGCATCTGCTTTATTCCTCAAAATAGTGCCGCTCTTCTATTTTTCCTCAGGTCTGCTTTTATTGCTTTTCAGTCTTGAGAGTCCTCATCTGCTACCGCAGTTATGTACTGCAGAGACTAAAAGGCTCAAGGACACTGTCGCTATAACATGCAGCGTGATTCAGAGCACCGTGTATCTATTGATTGACTGAATGCAGCAAAGCCTCCTGGGAGGCAGAAAGGGGTGGTTATGAGTGTTACAATAAATACTGACAAACATCAAATCTAAAACAGAAAACAAGGTGCCTGTCTGCAACTGGCGATGACTTCTTGTCACGCTGTGTTTTAAATGTGTGGGGGGGGGCTCATGCTGTGGGTTGGCATGGAAGATTCCTAATAAATATGTCCTTCAAGGTAAGAAAGAGAGAGAGGCAGGGGTGGGCGCAAAGACATCTGCTGGTATAAATAACAGATAAATGAGTCAGCTGAAAGATTAGACATGGATTCTTCATTCTAGGGCATTCTAGGACTTTGAAACTTATTGAAATGTACGATTTTTGGTTTGTTAACGTGAGGGTCACAGTCTCCTCTAGATGCCTGAGAGATGCCTTATCTTATACTAAGAGCTTCATAAAGCACATAGCATTGTCATGAGACTAATGCTTGTGAAATATCCTGATAACTGATTTTTATAAGTTGAATATTAATATACAACTTCTATAAATTCAATTAAATTTGCCATGTTTAAATCAAGCATTTCAGAATCAAGTTAAAGGGTTACTCCACCCCAAAACGAATATTTTTATTCCCATGTTGTTCCAAACCCATAAAAGCTTAGTGTGTCTTAGGAACACAATTTAAGATATTTTGGAGTCTTTTGAGTGTCCATTGACTGCCAACTAACTCATTTGAGTAAATAGTTATAAAAGGAAGAACGAAGATACTAATAGAATAGAATTTTTTTTTTTTTCATGAATATGTATGTATCTATTATATCATGCATTATTGTTGGATTGGTATTGATGGATTATCTCAGGGTAAGTAAAAGACCTCTTATCATGACAGGTGTTATTATGAAAAATGTCTGCAGAATCATTCATAACAAAATGGTCTTGTACAAAATCTTGTAAAAATGTAAAGTGCTTTACAAATAAAATGTATTATTATTATTATTAACACTGTAATAACTCTGACATCACCAAGCCTTCTCATTTTTCCGCTATCTTTATGAAAAGCTCATTTTTAATGATCCAGTCAATTCCTAGTGCATAAAATCAAGTTTCATCCTGTTGGGTTTTTTGCTTGTTTGTATGTTTTCTTATTGATAATCCATTTATTCAGAAATGCATCATAAAATGAGTTGCAAATTCTGTTTATGATGAACTAAAACTGCAGTTATTAAAATTAAATGTACAATATATGTTAAAATATTCTAGTTGCAATGAACCGGAAATAACACAAATATTGCAAATATTGAAAAACTTGAAAAGGTAAAGCTATATAGAAAAATATTACAGCTATAAAGAAATGTAGAAATATATAACAGTAAAAGCTCATTCAAAATCTTATAAAACAATTTGCTTCAAGTCTGATCATTCTCTCTCTCTCACACACACACACAAGCAATAACATTCTTGTCATCATGTGTTTATAAATGCAAATTACAGTAAACAACACATTAATGATCATTGCCACCAAAATAGCTGTTTAACCACACTCAGTGTCTCTTTTTCTTATTCTCTCTTGCTCAGGAAGTGTTATAGCGCACATGGCGCATACGCCCAGAGTAAACTGGCCCTGCTGCTGTTCTCCTACTACCTACAGGACCAGTTGTGGGTCAGAGGTGATCCTGTAACAGTTAACGCAGTGGACCCAGGCATGGTGGATACAGCCCTGTATAACAATCTGTCTAGCCTAGCCCAGCTGGCCAAGAAACCTTTCGCAAAACTGCTCTTCAGGGTAAGGCAAATCATATCGTCTTCTATAAAACATCATTAATCAGGTTTACTGAAGGATAATAATTAACTGGGCATATTTGGAATGCTTATTTCACTTAAATAACTTGCCAAACATTGGAAAGCCAGTCAAACTAGGCCTGAGTCACCAGCGTGATGGTTTATTCAGACATCTGTCTGTGCTTGGCAGAGAATTCTTGAGGTGTAAAGCTTCTGCTTCTCTCATTTTCTGGTTCATTTTTGGCCTTTTTGACACTTTTATTGACAGGACAGAGAGAGAGGACAGGACATGAGGTGAAATTGTATTAGACTAGACACTAGAGTTAATATACTGCTTTTAAGTGGTTGTAAACAAAATTAATTTTTGCAGTAACAATAGAACAATACTTATTTTCATATTATAGATGATAACTGTTAAAGGAAACATATTTAAAACTGTAATATTTTTGGATAAATTAAGAAGTGAATGAATGGATGGAAGGAGGAATGAATTCTCGCTACTAACTATTAACTTTGACTCAAACTCCTAATTTAGTGCTTATTATTATATTATTATATGTGCTTTGTAAGTACGAATAAAATATATAATATTATATGTTAATAATTAAATGCATTATTATGCTAATAGTAAAAATTGGTCCCATATACTATAGTGTTACAGATTTTTGTCTACTTTTTCCTTTTTTAAATAAAAAAATAGCTCATATCCCTGATAACTGTCATTACATATCAGTGCATAAAGAATTCCCTGCTCTCATATCAAAAACGCATTCAATTTCGCAAGTCTGTGAATATTCTCCCTCAGATACATTGTGTCTGTGTGTAACACGCTTTGGAGTTACTGACAAAGGCCATTGTGAAAGGTGCCCTGTTGAATGACAACACTTTATGACAAACCCACCTGCCCCAATATGTTGCAATAAGGCACTGTGACAGTGCGGTGTATCCTGAGAGACACTGTTTTCACTCTTTCTTTTCTTCTTCTCCATCTGTCTGTCTCACCCAATCTCTTGGAATTCGTACTGAAATCTAAAGGTTTGGAGCCGCTGTGTCAGGGTGAACAATAATTGGATTTATCTCGTCTCTTTGCTTCAAAGGTGTTTGTGTGTGTGTATGTGTGTGTGTGATAATCAGACATGATTCTTTCATCCTCCCTTAAGAATATTTGTTACACCTCTTGAATTTCAGATCAGTGTAAGAAATTGAAAACAAGAATGGGAAAGGAAAAATAAAATCCAGATTTTTTATTAATTTTAGACTTTTGGATCTGACTTTTTACAATACATGTTACATGCTACCTATACAGTAACCATTTTCGCAGGTTGTTTTACTTTCATCCCTCATCCAGTCAGAGTTTCTATCTGATCCATTAAAATTCAGAGTTTGTGCTAAAAGAGCTTCAGAGATGAACAGAATAGCAAACAGTATCGAATGATAGTGTTGCATGCTCTGCCAGAACAGTATATAATTCATTTTTATGTGTGAACAACTCTCTTTTGGTTATGCGCAATAGACCAGGTAAAGCAGCATGCGAAAACCGTAACAATGGGCAGCGACTAAAGGGCGGAACATTTCACTTCTGGATATTTTCTGAAAAATTTCCATGGAAATATCAAAAATTTAACACTTTTCAGGAATTTATGGGAATTTACAATAATTTGGGGGAATTTATGGGAAATCTTTCATTTGAAATTAGGGGAAATTTATAAAAGTGTGTCATATGCAAACATAAAAATAAACATTTAGTTTCATCATTGTTAATAAACAGGCATATTAGAATGATTCCTGAAGAAGTCAGTGTTTTTGTACAATTTTACAATGGTTTATTCTAATTTAGTTGTCCAGCATATTGCACAAAGCACAAAAATGTTTTTTTTATGTAATTTACATGAATATTTACCATGATGGACATTTTAATATTTTGTGTGCATGATTTAAGAAATGGCCGGTGCATGAAATAGAGTGCATGTAGGGGGCGTAGCCTTAATAACCCTGCAGTGTATGTGTGCATGTGAATAAGCAATTTTTAGTCTAGAAATCAAACTAAAATTGCAATGAATCTAGTTGTTTTAACTAAGTTTTTTTTTTTCACTTACATTTAAATTCGTAGTTCCTGCAATTTTGATAATTTCCAGTTTATTCCCATTAATTCCAATGGAAAGTTTCCAGTCTTGGAAATTCCTGGAATTTTGCAACCTTTGCCTCTTCTCAAGGGGAATTGTTTGTACTACAAAAGATAATTAAGTGTGTGGAATACAAATGTAATTTCCGTGAAATTCGTACCCTTGTTCGTGCGAGGTGTGTTGATATTGATTTATTGTGATTGTTATCAGCACGGCAATATCCTTTTGCAGGGTGCTTATTTACGAGTCGGGTTGAGTCACGGTTCATGGCGTCCATTATGTATGCTGCACAGGAGTTGCTGTAGAAAACCCAGAAATCACAGGGCTCAGTGAGGACAGTGTGCTGTACGTGTTTAAAAGAAAAGATGACAAATTATGAATGTCTCGAGGGGAAATATTGTTATGACTAAAAAGGCAAAGGCTTTAAAATAGAAAAGCACACCCACTGTAGAGAATACAATTTTTCGGCACTTGGCGGAAAGAAAAAGAAATGTGAAGGTTTATCCATGAGCAAAAAATAAATAAATATATATATACTTATATATATATATAGTTGAGGAAAAAATGTCAAAGATAATGATGTGTTTTAATAGGTTTTTTGTTTCCTGAAAAAGAGTTTCCTCACTGTGCATGATGTGACTACTGAATGTGTATACAATTTCTGAAGTTTATTTCTGGAAGCGTTTGTGTTCAGAGAACGAGAGCGATATGACATCTTTCTTATAAATCAAACGGGTTCTCAAAACTGAAGTATACTTGCTTTTAAAACACTTCTTTTACATTTAAACAGCTTTTCCACCAGTGTTTTTATTTCTCACCTGACAGCTTTTCCAGTTGTCACAACCCGAACGGAGGAGTAAAAAATACTTGGAAATAAAATATTAAGGGAGGGTGGTATGGCTAAAATTATCATGGTATCTGCAGATTATCACAATGTAGTTCACCCTTACTTAATATAAAAAAAAAAATAATGCTTTGGAAAATAAAAATAGCCATGTGGTATTGTTTATTTTTAGATAACCCGTTGAATTTATATGTGTATAATAATAACAAATACAATATAGTTCATCGTTGATTATTTTCTCAAGGTGGCACTTGATGGATAGAACATGTTAAGTGTTAAGAGTACTTACTAAGACGCAATTAAGTTTATTATCATTATAAAATGTATTAAGAGTGAACAACATGTATGGATACACTTCATTTTAAAGGGTTTTGGGCTCCAACCCAAAATAAAAAATTAATCACTTGCCCCATGTCGTTCCAAATCCGTAAAAGCTGTGTTTGTCTTCAGAAGACGATTTCGGTTCAGCATATATTGGCACGGTATGCATAACATACGAGGAATTAAACACATTTGGGATGAAAACCGGGAGGCTTGTGACTTGACTTCCACATTATGAACACTGTCCTGAAGGTCCAGAAAAGTATGAAAGACATTATCAAAATCGTCCATCACTCTTCTATGTCAGCTTTGCCACAAGGATATGCTGTTTTAGGTTAAGTCAAAGGATAAAAATACGTAGAAAACGTATCCTTGTCTTACGGCTGACACAGAAACCTTTTTTTAAGTTTACTGTCACTCACATAAAAATTATGTAAAACAGCCGTATTCACTGAGAGCCATGCAAAAAAATGTGTATATACTTGTTGACGCGCTTCTGCCATTGTGCAGTATATAGTGCTGTTGCTTCTTTTCCCATTAAGCACACAGGCCCTGTTTGGCGCAATACTAACAGCTTTAAGAGAGAAGCTTTTCTCCCACTCTTTGTGCTGTATTGATTCAGCTCAGAATCGAGAAATATTATGGCTCCTGTAGTTTAATCCAAATTCCTTCAGACGAAAGAGATCTAAAAAAGAGAAAAACAGTGCTCAGCCCCAATTGCCGGGCCTCAAAGGGAACCGTTTGAAGTGCAGAATCTGGCAGCGTTTTTTGAGAAGATCGACTGTCCTGTGTAATTTATCCGTCTGGAGGTCATAGTCCAACTGACCGTCTGCATATCAATCTCACCAACTCTGCTGCCCAACTTTTAGATCTTCTGATGTGCAAGCGAGCCATAACATGTGCAATTAGAAGGATAATTTGAATAATTAACCATGGCAGCTGGAAAGCATCATGTGTAAACATGAGGCAAGAGTCTCATGAGGGAGTGTATGGTATGACAATAAATAAAATGAATCACATAATCAAGTGAAGCATATATGCATATCTTGGTGGGGGAAACCCCAAAATAAAAATAATTTTAGACATTAAAGTGTTGTTGCAGAAAAGTTATGAATTCAGTAGACATTACACAAAATCTGAGCCATTCATTCAAGCTGCATTTTGCATCAAGAGCTATTTTAAGATCTAACAGCTAAAGGGATTCACCCAAAAAAATATTGTCACCATTTACTCACCCTGATGTTGATCTAATCCTAGGCATCCAATCAGAGTTCTCACTTTCCCAGACAGCCCCGACATGCTGAATCGGGTCGACGTGAGCCCGACAAAAGCAGACAAGTGGAACACACCAAACCGACAAGATTAACCGTCAGCTTGGTGTGTGTTCTGGCCTTAATACAGAGTAATTACTCAGTATGTACTCAGTAGTAGCCGTACTTAACATGTAACTAAGTTATGGAACAGTTTGTACTTACAGTTTATAATTATGTATATGTAATAGGCTGCTACTGTTTTACATTTGTAACAGATTGAGTCTATTATACAGCTATGAAACCAAAAGATTGTCACATATGTGTTGCAGACTTTACACAATGTGTTATTAATTCAAGTACACACACACATAAGCTACTTAAAATAAAGTGTATCAAGATTGTACTTCTGTACTGTACTAGTGTAATTCATGTGTATCTCTACTGTACACCTTATCTATCTACACCTTAGTTGGGTTTCACCCTTTAGTACACAACCTAAATATATCTATTTTCTTTCTAATTACATTAAAATTACACGGGCATGACCCACTTAAAATAAAGTGTATCAAAATTATGTAAAATTGTAAGTAGCTGTATGACAGACTTGGTCTGTAACATATGTGTAACAGTAGCTGTCTGTCTCTCTTACTCTAATTGTGGGCTGTTCCATAACATAAGTACTTTTTTTTTTTTTTTTACGTTAGTACAATGGTTACTACTAAGTACATAATTAGATAATTGCTCTGTATTACGACACCTTAAAATAAAGTGTTACCTTCATTTATTTATTATAGAAACCTTATTCTAAGATGTAACCAAATGACAAATTGGCAGTCCTGATACAGATGCAAAACTAGTATTTTTCTGCAGGCTTATTTACCAAAGCAACTGACAAGAAAGTGCACATATAAGTGACGATTACCAGAGCTAGCAGCTACAGATATAAAGTGGGTACTACGGAAGGTATTCAGATCCCCTTAAATTTTTCACTCTTTGTTATATTGCTGCCATGTGCTAAAATCATTTAAGTTATGCACCGCATATTGTAACCTTGGCCAGATCTGTGCCTTGCCACAATTCTGTCTCTGAGCTCTTCAGGCAGTTCCTTTGACCTCATGAT
>JAUCMU010000001.1:25146293-25166834 GCA_032275025.1 Enteromius treurensis
ATCTTGCAAACACTATGGGCACAGGATGTGCACCAAAGCAAAAACAAACTTCGGCCAACCAATCGGCAAGAAGAGGTTGGGTTTAATGTGCGCAAACAAACTTCGACCAACCAATCGGCAAGAAGAGGTGGGGTTTAATGTGCGCAAACCAACTTCGGCCAACCAATCGGCAAGAAGAGGTGAGGTTTAATGTGCGCAAACAAACTTCGGCCAACCAATCGGCAAGAAGAGGTGGGGTTTAATGTGCGCAAACAAACTTCGACCAACCAATCGGCAAGAAGAGGTGAGGTTTAATGTGAGCAAACAAACTTCGGCCAACCAATCAGCGAGAAGAGGTGGGGTTTAATGTGCGCAAACAAACTTCGGCCAACCAATCAGCGAGAAGAGGTGGGGTTTAACACGCAATAAACACCACCTCTTGCCGACTGTTTGGCCATAGTTTGTTTTTGTTGTGGTGCAGCCTCTGTGTTGTCTTTCGAGACTGGGTTTTTTCCCAATGTATTCAGAGGGCAGACAGCAAGGCGATCAAGGGCTGATACATACGGTTTGAGGTAAAAATGAAATAGAGCTAAAATCCTGCAACATCGCATAGAGCACCATTAAGGTTGAACCACTGATGCCACTGTTTTAAAGATGTCCTAACTACCTTTGACGGCCTTAAAACTTGTAGTTGTGTTGCTGTCTCTGGAGAGTCAGAAAGCTCTCGATTTCAAGACAAAATATCTTAATTTGTGTTCTGAAGTTGAACAAGGGTGGTCTTAGAAGTTTGGAATGCCATGTGGGTGAGTAATTAATGGCAGAGGTTTCATTTTGAGGTGAGCTATCTCTTTAAAAGCATGAATGCCTTCACAGTGCAGCTATAGTGAAAGGCTTTGGATTGCATGTTTGAGTTTTGTCACAATGTCATTTTCCTCTTTCTCCAGAGTGATTATATGCCCTTCAAGTGGAGTTGGAAACATCGTAATTAAGAGTTCTGAGCACAAAAATGATGGAACAAAGCTGTATTTATGGATGGGAAACTAGTCATTCTAAATGATACACAAGCTGCTGAGTTGTGGTGTTGGAAAAGGTGTGATTTAAAACATTCTGGAATCACTAAACTATACTATCTACGTTAGTCAACATTTTAAGAGGCTTGAAACCTTTTATCAAAGCTGTTCTAAAAGTGTTCTTGTCTGAAGGCAACTTTGATGAACTTTTATCGCAAATGTTGACTACTGCATAATGCATTTGTCATTAATAAAGGAAAGCGTTTCAATAATTATTTTTATTGTACATACATGCTGTGTTTTAGTCATTTGCATAAAGTTAAACAATTACAAGGTTATTCAGGGTGAATTTAAGTTAATTTAGTTAATATATGCACAAGTGCTTTTAATAAGTAGCAGAAATAGTTTGTACGCTTCTCAATTGAAATGTAGCTATTTGAGTTAAACATTAACAATTGTTTGTTTTTATCTTCAATTTGACACATGATTTTTTTCACTCAAGAGTTGACGAGGAGCATCAGCCAAATTGAAGTGGTGTATTGGGTTCAAGAAAAATCTGGGCACCGAACGGAGCACACACAAGTAAAGATGAGCTTTCATATTTAGCTCAAAAAAAAAAAGAAAAAAAGAAAAAGCAGGATTCTGAGAGAAAGAAGACAGAGGCAGTTCCATCTGAATGGAAGACTGCTATTTGAACAACGGCTTTTGATTAAAAATACATAATCGTCTCAACTAATTAATAATAGCAAACTCAATTCATTTCAGAATTAGCTATATTCTTAAGACACAAGTCATTTGTTACTCCAGTGTCTGTAAAAAAAAAAATGGAAAACATTAAGGACACTTCCTCTCCCTTACAAAGGTGGAAGTCGTTAACCCTGGTGTTTATATAATTAAAACAAACACCTTTAAGTTCTTACAGCGGCAGAAAAATTGCCACAGATGACCGAATTTATGAACAAAAGCGAACCATTATTGCAGGCCTCTATGGTAGGAGCAAAACGCAATTTAACACTGGTTTTGAAAAAGTAACTTCATTCAGAAAATTGGCACAAAGTCAAATTTATCAACGCCATAATTTAGCCAAATTAAATAGAATCAATACCGCCCTCTGTTGCATAAAAGTGGTATTTTATTAGCTCAAACAGCAACAGGTTGAAATTCCAGTCACAAACAAAATGCCACACAGACAGACATTTAAAAAAAGATAAAACACTTAAAACGATCCACAAATTTGTTTCCTGAATAGTCATACATCCTGCAGTCACACATACTCCAAGCGGTCCCTTCCATTTTGAGAAGCTGCCACATACCGACCCCCACGGGACGTTTTTCCTTTTGAGCAAGAGCTGCAGAGTAGTCCTCCACCGATCAGCATGAGGACCGCTGCGCCCCAACAGATAAAGATAGCTGCTCCCAACTCCCTCTTCTGAGCCTGGGCCACTAGAGGATTGTAAAAGTCCCCAATGATCTGATGGGCAGTCCAACTAGATGGCACCAAACACAAGACCCCAGCAGTGACAAAGAAGGCCCCTGCTGCTACAGCAACCCGGGCCTTTGCGAAACCATCTGGCAAGCAGTTAGTACATTTACCACCTGCAATGCTGGCAAATATGGCTATTAAACCAACAAGGGATGCGATGACAAGGATTGCTCGAGAGGCCTGTAGGTCTTGAGAAAGAGCTAGCATGGAGTCGTACACTTTACACTGCATTTGGCCAGTGCTCTGCACCACACAGCTCATCCACAAGCCTTCCCACATTATCTGCGCAGTCACAATGTTGTTTCCAATAAAAGCAGTTACACGCCATAGAGGAAGCGCACATGATATGATGATGCCCAGCCAGCCGAGAACACCAAGTGTAGTTCCAAGGAGCTGTAAGCCTGTAGACATGTCTGGAAAAAAAACAAAAACAAAAAAACAACAACAATAAACTCAAGAAGTACGCAGGTGTTTCTGATTTTTTTCTCTTCTTTTTTTTCCAGTTTGTTAAATTCTAAATCTCCACAAACACTTCCTACCGGAGAACGTCCAAAGCTGTAGATGAGCTTGCAACTAAATACACCCACGCCAACTCAATCACAATGGTTTACAATGGTTCTACAAAGTGCCGAACCAAAAACAAATAAAGTACACTTTAAATACAAGAAATCTGAATTCTTGTGAAATATTTGTCACGCCAATAACAAAGTCCATACCCTCCATTCACTTATATTGCTCCAGTGGCTCGAGCACGCCATTCTCTGATGTTAATGAGTATTCATCGGTGATTGGCTGATTATCAATCTGACAACGCTGACAATGATTCCTCATTAACGAATTACAAATAAAAAAAGATTTAATTACCAGTTTATTCGATTATTCCTTTATTTCACAATTCTACAATCAAATGGCGAAGGGAAGTGACTCTTAAGCGTGTTGGAGACATTTAAACAAGAAGACTGAAGTGCGCCTGCTTGGAAAACTTCGTTCATTAAGGAAACAATTAAAGTGATTTGACAACTTATTTGTTTTTGGAGTGTTCATTACGAGACGGATGAAATATTAACATTCCTGACTGACCAATAAAATGTCCAGGGTGAACCTAAGCCGGGGCCCCCATTTGATTGAAAGGCTCGTCGTCCAATCACAAAGCAGAAACTGACTCCTCAACGCACAACCGACAGGGCACTACACCAATCAGATGATTCCGATGGGCGGTCCTTAGCCTTACGGTAACAGTCGTGTGGTCTCTGTTGTACGCGCTGGGTTAGACAAGCAGTATGGCGGAAGAAGACAGTGAATTGGAGTTAGACAGGTTTAAAAAAGAACTGGAGACTTTGTTGAACACTAGTGCAAGCGACGAACGCAGACTCCAGAGCAAGACGTACTGTGAAAGATTTTGTGAGGTAAGATGACAGGCTGGGCGACAGCGTTTGCAAGCTTTATATACAAAGCAAACAGAGATGTGCTAACCAGTGTTAGCAGCATGTCAGCAGATTCCCCTCCCCCAGTGTACAGCCACCGTGAGCCCAAATCTCACTGTATTTTACCTCATTAACTACGGGTGTCTTCAAAATACCGTACAAGCAGATCTCAACAGTCTGAGAGTTCGTTTTTAATCACGATTTGTAAAACTGGGGCTGTCACTTTCTTTCAGTTAGCTTCATTAGCTGGTTATGTGGCTAACGGTTAGCCTTCCCAAGTTGCATTCCAAAACAAGCAGTCTGCGAAAGATCAGCTTATGCACACTTCATCACATTTTATTAGCCAGTGATCTTATGAAGCAGAAAACGGACCAAACCCCTTTTTCATAAACCCTTATACACCACTACAGGGTGTTAAATGATAGAATAACCCGATGCTGTCAGTGTTAGCAAGAGTTGATGGCTTATTAACCAGTCTCTGCAAAATCGCCGGCTGTTTAGAACAGTTTACCAAGCAGCTTTTGACTTCTGTTGACAATGGTGCTAAGTTAATGAATCCGTCTGTTTTTCAGTAATGATAAAGTATCAGAAAGTATCAGTAAGACAGTAGTGTGATTATGTGCTAGTGGTTTCCATGACTATAAACAGACATCAAGAGTCACTAGAAGGTAGTGTTTTCTGGCTCTAGAAGCACATAGCATTAGCAGTATATTCTGTCAATATTTTCATTTCCTATTAATAGTCTCTTTTAATTAATTAATCCAATTAATTGTCTATTTTCTTTCAGTTGGTGGTGGAGGAAACCGGACGCTGGCAAGTGCCTCTTCCCCAGCTCCAGGTGTTGCAGAGTGCCCTGTGCTATTTTGTCCATGGTGCCACAACATTCCCTCCAGAGTGTGAGCATGTACGCTACACTCTGAGTAGTCTGGCTCTGTGAGTATATATTTCTGCTTTTTCCTTTAATTCTGTCTTTAAAAATGCTGCAAAACTTTAAGGAAGTGGAGCACACGTTTAAGCCACGAGACTTTTAGCATTTACTCACTCTCATATTAAAACTTTTTTTTTTTTTTTTTTTGTGATATTTTAAAGAATGTTGTTTACCAAAAAAGAAATCCGAACACTGAGACCTTTCTCGAAATACCTTTTTTGTTCCACAGAAGAAAGTCAGTCGTACAGTATTGGAATAGAAATGCATGGGGTGACTAATTTAAACAAAGATGCTGTAACTTAATGTTTGTCTAACAAACCCCCAGACAGTAAAAACCATCTGTAAATGTGATTTCTTGCTGTGTCGTACAGTCAAATAATGGACAATAGGTTATATACATGCAGTTTACTAGTCTTGCTTTATATATACTCTTAAGAGTTAATTTAATCAACGTCAGCAAATATAGATGTTAATTAAAATAAACTGAATTAATGTCATACTGGTATAGTACTGGTTATAAGGAACAAAAACAAGCCTGTAAGCAAGGTCAATTGTTATATGCCAGTTTGACTATTGCTATTACAGTCAGTAAATTATGATAGAAATATATTTCTCTAGGTGAACTCTTCCTTTAAGTATTTGTTACTTTGGATGTTTGTAATGTATATTGTCCGCTCTGGTGTAAACGGTGTGTTGGAGTTGACAATAGTTACTCAAAAAGACTGCAGTGTAAGTTCCAAAACATTTTTGCCCACCTCTTAATATATAACTAATCCTGCCTGAATAGGACCTAAATCCACTGGAAGTTCTAAAAGTCGCTAAAAGGCTTAAAGCATCATTTATTGGAGCAGCAGGTTGTAAAAGAAAGTCATTGGAATAACTTTTATTTATTTATGTACAGGAGTATCTTTGAACTGCTGTTGTTCTTTGGTAAAGATGAATTCGCCGAGCATCCTTTAAAAGACATTCTAGAGTCATTCCAGGTAACTGTATTACCTCAATCCTATTATTTTTGGGGGAATCATCATCATGTTTAATACTTACTGGACTTTCAGTGCTTATTGTGTTGTTACTCATGCTTCTATGTATATGGTTTGATGTTTTAAAATGGCTTTTCTGTTCTATTCTAGGACTGCTATGCGAGCCTGGTAAGCCACCAGAATGTTTACCTTCTGCAGGTTAGACATTTTATTAAAGATGGAGGTCCTTGGGCAAACCCTGTTCTTCAGGCCATTCTCAAGGATTCAGAATTACCACAAGAAGACGGTCAGTCAATCAAGCTTTTGTTTAATGATTTGTCCTGGAATGTTAATGGAATCGATTATTCTATGGGTCTTATTTATTGTTTTGTTTCACAGTGGACAAATATCTGAGCTCAGAACTATCCGTTTTCTTTGAGCTACGTGTTCGTTATCTGGTGGCTTGTGAGAGGCTTCCAGAGGCATTGGCACTGACAAGGAGATGCATCGGGCACTCTGTTGTAGGGAGACATCTCTATTTCAAGCAAGCCTACCTCGTCTGCCTTTGGAGGGCTTCTCTTCATGAGCACTTAGACAGGAGGGTGAGTGAGAAGTTACATTAATAGTTAGGACTGGGTGATAAAACGGTACCTGTGTTTATCGTTGACACTAGAAATGTGTTCGATAATTGTTTCATCGGCATGTGAGATGAGTGACTAGCAGATATCACACAAGATCACAGCTGAAATGAGTGCTGTAAATGAAATTGTGAATAAAAAAATGAATATTAGTTGCATTAAAAAAACAAAAGTGTGCAATTGAATGTTTGGTGTGCTCAGAGGAGCCTTATTTCTGGAGCACGAGATGCAGTGATAATGTAAGTGTCGTTGTTACATTTTGTTACATTCTGCTGCTGTGTTATTCATTCGAAATATTAGAGAAATATAGAAACTCAATGTGGAGAAGATCTTGATTAGGGTAAAGGCACAATATATAAGTTTTTGCTGATATGTCTTATTTTCAAAACAAAAGCAAAGGCAAAGCTTGACGCTATAAAGAAGAGAGGAATGCTGGGAGTTGTCATCTAATGTGTTACCCATGTCTTAAGTCGTTGGGGTATATTTGTAGCAATAGCCAACAATACATTATTTGGGTCAAACTTACTGATTTTTTTTTTTTTGTTGCCAAAAATCCTTAGGATAGTAAGTAAAGATCATGTTCCTGGAAGGAATTTAGTCAATTTATCACTGAAAATATATTAACTTAATTTTTGATTAGTAATATGCATTGATAAGATCTTGATTTGGACAACTTTGAAGATGATTTTCTCAGCATTTAGATTTTTCTGTACCCTCAGATTCTAGATGTTCATATAGTTGTATCTCGGTCAAATATTACCCTATCCATCCAAATCATACATCAATGGGAAGCTTATTTATTCAGCTGCAGATCATGTATAAATCTTAATTTCGGAAAATTAACACTTACGACTGTGTCCAGGGTCACATATATGGAATTCACGAATCATGTTTACTGAGGTAATTGATTATTTTTGTAGAATTTATATCTTCCTCAGTTGTTCAATGAAATGCAGATAAAGCAATTAAAGAACATTTACATTAAAGAAGGACATTGTGTTCATAAACTGAACAGACTCGTGTGTGTGTGTGTGTGTGTGATTGCTTATTGCTTATGCACTGCACCATAAAACGTAAAAATAATTTTAGTGCTGCAGCCAGTTCTTTTTATTTTATTTGTGATAGCAATTATGGATTTAGTTTGTACAGCAGCATTTTCTTTACTGTAAGTGGAAATCGAGGATCGTGCGGATCTTGTTTCATTGTTAAGTGACAAGGACTAGGGAGGAACAGGCGAGGCATTGTTTAAAATTGGAATTTTTTCAGTATTTACAAATCCTTGGGAACTTTTTGGATAATGTAAGTACACAACTACATGACAAATATCACACTGCAAATGGATTTTAGATATTTTAGGGCAAAAATCTTACAAATTATGCCTTTAAAATTTTTAAAATGGCCTTTTTTGCTGTGTCTGGATGGTGTAACATCTAACATGCACTGCAAATGATTGGCGCAGAGGACAGGAATGCCTCATTTATAATTAGCAAAGCATAGATGAGGTGTAAATAAGAGACTTATTGTGGAGTGTTGGTTTAATTCATTAATTATGGCAGCACTCTTGAATGAACTCTGCACATAGACAGTCAATGCACTTTTACTCGGTTAATCTTCCACACAAGCAAGACATTAAAATGTTTAGCTGCTGGGGAAAGCACTACTGAGTTACTAACGTTTGTGAAATAATCTGTAAAAGGGAGCTGTGGATATGTTATGTGGAACCAATAGATGTCAGAAGAAAAGAAAAAAAATACTTGTTCATTTGTGCCTATGGCTTATTAATTGCCCCTACTCAGACATCACACATCTTTAAAGGTGAAGGCATGTTAAACAAGACAAGTAAAAGTAGGCTCCTTTCAATAAAACATCCAACATATTAGGAATACTTTTTAACAAAGTTTAGCTTACCTGTCAAGGGGTAACTCTACAAGTATGCCGTAATGATTGAAACTCAGACGTTCCAGCAAATTTCTCCATCTTGTAAAACACTCCCTGTTTTTATCCTCCATTGTTTGTCTATGTGTATGTTGGATAAATCTTTGGATTTTGGCTTGCACTTCTGTAACAGAATCTGAATTTCTATTTCCACACCTGGCTAAACTTCATATTAAAACTAAGTAATGCTTTAGTATAACTTGGTCACAATTGAACTAAGCTGAGGGAACGGATATACAAGTTATGGGAAAGAATTCTTAATTCAGTGGAACTGCAGCGGGTGATTGTCATGCAAATTGTACAATATCACATAATGATTTTTGTTTTAAACCATTGTATTATATTGCAATATATTGTTTTAAAATTGTGGAATATGATGAACAATGTGAGAGATCACACTATTGTTTTCTTTTCTAAAGATGGCAGACATCGATGGGAAGGATGCTGTAGAGATACTCTGCATGATGGAGATAGAAGAGAAAGATGAGACTGTTTTAATGATGAGTAAAGGGTTCCTATCTCAGAAGCTTCAGATCGGAGAAATGTACTACCTTTGGTGGGTCTCTCAAGCTCTGAAAACATTAACAATGGGAATTGTGTTCGGTGTATTGCCCCTCTTTGTAGCTTTCAATGTTTTACACAGTCATTGTAACAGCCTGATCAGAAGATAGTACTAAAGGTGCAGAGGACCACAGTTTTATTTTCTTTTGTTGTTTTTTTTCCCCCATAAAGGGATTTGGTCTTCATATGGAGCAGACTCTGCCTGCGATTGAACGTCTCCAAGCAGGGCTTCCTAGAGGAATGCAAAATATTGATCCTATCAGCCACCAACATAAAAGCGATTTTCCCATTCATGAAGGTGATTTTGGCAGAGGTAAGATATTTTTGTCTTTGTATTAAATATGTAATTGTAGGTAGAGACAAAAATTGAACACACGCCAATATTTATGGTTTGATAGTGTTTGCAAAGTGTTCCTTTTAATTGTCTTGTCTTTTATTAAAATGAGGACAGCAATCATATATTTCTTTTTTTTCAGTTTGGAAAAGATGGCCTGGAGTTTTGTGTGGAGCTTTGTGCACGAGCCTTGCAGACTGACCTTAAGAATGATCCGGTCACTAAGTCTCTTATCTACAAAACCATTGCATACCTGCTCCCTTACGACCTTGAGGTCTGTAGGGCTTGCACGCTGCTAGTTTTCTTCCTAGAGAGAACTGTTGAGTCATACAAGAACGTGTTCCTCCTATATACTCACCCTGATCAAGAGTACCATGCAGACACCAGTCTTGTGGGTAACAGCGTGCGCTTTGAGGTTCTCCAGATCCTCAAAAAAGACCTGTACTTTGACCCTGAGTTCTGGAGCATTCTTAACATTGAAACAAACTGTCTGAAGCTAATGAGTGATAAGGTTGGTAAAGCAGCTTTATGTGAAATCATGCAAAGGGACAAGTGGATGCCAAGCTACTGTGTGAAAGGATGTTGTCAGTGTTACGCAGACAACACTTATGGGACTATCAGTAAAACAGAGGAACATACCAATCGGAAAAAACAGGAAGTGGAGTCAGTGAAAACTTGGGTTAATTCTGCCTCAGGGGAAGCATCCTCCAAACCTCCAGGCAAAAGGCGGGGGAGGAAACCAGGTACACAGCTTGTGAAACATTCAGAGGCCTGTCCAGTTCGACGTTCATTTAGGCAATTGGACTCGGCAAAGAATCACACCAGGCAACTTAATAGTAGACGCCAGAGACATCTTTCGCTGCAGACAGAGATGAACACTCTGAAGCGCAAGGGAAGGAAACCACAATGGCTTTTGGACCAGTTGGCTGCCCAGGCAGAAAACAGTGGACCTCAACAAGACAAGAAACCAGGAAGGAAACCAAAGCAGACTAATCTTTTAAAGGATATTTCAATTGAGGAGCCATTAAGTGAAATTACAATGAATTTGTCCTACCCTGATAATGAAGTTGACCTCTCTTCTGATGTCCAGGCCTCATTTTTTCCCATGGAGACCCCTCGTATAACTGAAAACATTACTGACAAAACTGCATCTCAAGAGAATTTGAAATGGCCTGACAGTGCTACATCTCTTATGGAGTTACTATCAGCAGAATCTACTCCATGTAGGAAAAAGGACGTCAGGGTGAGGGAAGAAATTGTTTTCCAGGAGCAAGGCCTTTCTGTCGTTCGTAAATTCCACACATATTCAAGACCAGTTGGATTAGAAGTAATATCAGTCAACAGTTTACCCAAAGATGGAGTTAAGGAGGACCAAAATGAATTTAAACAAGAAAGACAGTCTTCTGAGCAACAGTGTGAACCGACGGAAAGCCTTGAAGCTACTGCACAGGATAAAAATGCTGTGGAAATCAAGCCTACACCAATCCTAGTGGCAAATGAGGAATCATCCACTCCTGCTGAAGCCATTCTTGAGCCAGTAAAAGAGTTCATTGAACATCCAAAAGATAACGAGTTATCAAGTCTCCAAGATGCAAGCACCAAATTCCCAGACTTTGGTCCTTACAGTCCTATTAGTCCTCCAGAAGCTGATACTGTTGATCTTCCGCCAGAAGTGACAATTCCTACTACAGCTGACGGCATTCCTGTACCTGATAGTATGCCAGAAAACATGACTGAACTTCATGAGGATGCTCCTCCAGTTCTCACTGACATGACAATGCTCCCTGATGCTACAGTGGCTCCTGTGAGTGAAAGTGAGTTTGCCACTTCTTCTAAAATTGTGCAAGAGAGTACAGAGGCGCCAGCACTGTCACCAAGACCTGAGGAGACCTTACCGGAAATAAACACAGCTGTTGATGCTCTAGTCCCTGACCTTATTTCCCCAAGTGATGCAAATTGCCAGCTTTCAGTTAACTGCAGCCTTTGCGATAAAGAAACCAAATACCCATACATTCTACGGCATGCAATGTGGCATCATCGGATTGACAGAAAGTGCATGTTCTGTCACAAACGCTACACTCATGGGCGCAGCCCGTCAGTTCATTTTAAAGTGCACATTCAAGAACTGAAAATGTCTAATGGGCTTTTTAATGAAAATAGTTGTGAGAATACCACTGAGAACACTTTGCGGCGTTCCCAGACAAGACTGTTTAAACGTGTAAATCCTGCCATGAAGAATAGGTTTAGAAACCTCAAAATGAGGTTAAACTGTACTTTGAACATTACAGATTTGCACAGGGAAGGGCAAAGCTCAGAGCCTAAGGTGAGATTGAGGGCAAGGTTAGTTAAGAATTCAGATCCCCCAGCTACATCAGAAAAACTAAAGGAGAAAGTTTGCAAAATGAAGAGAAAACATGTGTTGGGAAAGAGAACTCAGTCCATAGATGAGAACAAAAAGGTATTCAGAATGGGACTAGTAAGGAAGAAAGCAAAGACTATGCAAACACTAACTTCAGATGACAACCATTCAGATACCAAGGGCGGCTTGGCTCATAAGGTAAATGGAGTGATCAGAAAGAAAAGAAAAACGAAGAGTGAGCCTGAGACAAATACCCTTGATGAAAAGGTTCAGGCATCATTACCGCAAGACAGCAAAGTGAAAAATGAGAGTGTAGAAAATCAGAAAGTCAATGTCAAGACTAAACCTGAGAATGTAGAATTGACAAAAGACAAGAGCAAAACTAAATTGAAAAGAAAAGATAAAGCGGTGGACTCTGGGCTGAAAAAGAAGAAGATTACTGCTGGGGAACAAAAAGAAGATGGAGAAGATGTAAAGAAGAGGAAAATAACAACCAGCCCAGAAGTCAGTTCTGAGAATCAGGAACCCAAAGACAGTAAGATTGAATTTAAGGAAATCAATCCGATAGGGCATAAGAATGGGACTCCCTTCAAACCCAATACGCCTTCCACACCATTCCAGGGAAAAAGAACTGGAGCATCTACACATGTCAGATGCCCTGTGGAGATATGTACATTTAGTGCAAAGTCCATCCTTGTCCTTTCACATGTGCTGTCTCACCACCATGGTGACAAGAAGGCACTTGTGTTTTTTTTCAACTTTGGAAAGGAAAAATGTCTCTTCTGTTGCAGAAAGATATTCAACCCTCAGCATTTTTTTGACCACGTGATATGCCACAGAGGTGAGCTGAAGTTCCCATGCAACCACTACGGCTGCAAGGAGAGGTACCAAACACGTATGGAGCTTAGTGAACACATGTTAGGCCATCATCCCTTAAAAGCGATGTGCTGTTTTCCTGGCTGCTCTATGCAAGTTGAGAGCAGTATGCTTCTGTATAAGCATGAGAAAACGCATTATCGACCCGATCCGGGTCCAGAAAACAACCCATTCCCCAAAGAATCTGAACAAACAGGACACGGAGCCCCTCAAAGCCAGGGAGATAATATGGAGGTACCAGCAAATTCTTCAGTCGGTCAACCAATTCTGGGCACAGCCAATTCGAAGGGTCCTGGAAATCAAGATGATGATGGAAAACCTTTGGTCCTCAATAAAGGTTCCGTGAGCTACAGTAGCAAAAACCCTAATCTTGTTAATGGACATGGCGAGGGTGACAAAGTTGTTCCTCCCAAACCTTCAGATCCAGTCATTAAAGAGCAGGATCCAGCGGCTTTAGGAAAACCTGTAACTAAACAATTCGTTCGACCTCTTCCCTCAGCCTATCTGGATGAATCTTACATTAGCATGCCAAAACGCTGGAAGGAACCCCAGGTGGGCTCGAAGGTACTAGGCTCTGTGTCAAAGCCAGAAAAACTGCCTACCAGGCAGCGCTGCCCTCGATGCTTTCAATCTTTCAACAGTGAGGAAGGGCTGCAGACACATAAGGACAAATGCACATCCCTCTTTGGTTTTGATTCAGATGATGAAAGTACGTACCTTTTATTATTTTTATCGTTATTATTATGAATCTCAAGTCATTTAATTTGTTGAATACTTTGTTTTTGTTTTCAACAGGTGCCACCTGAATTTAGCAAAGCAAGCCTTTTTACGAAGAAAATTGCTAAATGCTGCTGTGGGCAATCAGCATTCTTACGTGTGTGCTTAACATCTTAGTCAACGCCTCGCAATGGAACTAGATTGAGAACTACATGGGACAGAAATGATCCCTCGTTGTAGTCTTCTGTGACCGATCTGCTGCTTTATTTCGGAGCGAAGGTCTGTTAATTCTTCTTAGAAAAATCTGACATTGTCATTTTTGTTTCTGAGGTCTTTTGAGACTTAGGACTATTTTTTTACTTGATTGTCATCTTTGCTAGAAAAAAAACATATGTTTGACTTTCTATAAAATGTACAACAGATGCTTTTGACTCTCTCCTCACTTCCTGTCACAGAGCTTAGCTTGTTCTCTCATTTATTTATTTGTTTTTTTTTGCTTCTCCTGCATATTAGAGGCCACCAAGGACCATGACACTAAAAGATGAGTTGGTCTGTCTTTCTGGCCAGGGTGAATACCTTCGCTAGAAAGCAAAAAAATGTTGTTCTGTGGTGGTGGTTGATGAAAGGTTTAACTTAAGACAATGTTACATTGTGCTTTATGAGCAGAAGTACTGGATGGAAACTAGTCGGCCACTCTTAAGTATTGCAAGCACACTCTAAATATGCTTTTATTATTTTTAAAAGACTTAATATGTGAACCTTTGTAAATTGTTTCTAGTTGCATATTTTGCAAATGTCATTAACTTGCTTATGTTTAAGTCAGTGGACACTTGGGAAGAATTAAAGACAACAAGTCTTTAAATGAAGGACTTTGACTTCGGTTGAGAAAGCCTAAAGAACTGTCGGCCTGTAACTGGTGCTGCTGGAAAGGCCTAGTCTTTAAGACTGCAGATTCTCCTGTTAAAGGAGGAGTGTATATGTGCCACAAAGCCTCATTGAACATTATCATGACATATTCTAAATGACTTCTCCTTAAACTCAAGAAAATTGCAAGGGGAGGACTAATTTGTGTCTCAGGCAGAGGCATGTTTATAGCTGTTCCATTGATGAACAGTAACAGTCTTTATTTATTCTTTTTTTGTATCTTCTGTAAATGTTTGAAGAGTTTAAATAGTATATGATTGGATTGGGTGACTGGTTTATACATCAAGAGCTTTTTTTTGTCCTGATCAATAAACAACTTTGAAGGGGAATTGTGTTTGTTGGTTTATTGTAAACAGCCGTAGTACTGTATATGGTTAGCACTTGCTGATGTTTTTATCTTCTCACAGTTTATGTGGTAAAAATTAACTACAGTTTGATGTGTCTCCGTCCACGAGAGGCGCTGCTCACAGTTAGAGCAAGTTTATCATAGCGGTTGCCAAATAAACGTTTTCTGTACTGATGTTTTTCCGGGCTGTTTACCATTTTAAGCTCCCTTGTGTAAAATAAGCTATATGAGTAAAGCACATTCCAAAATCTTAAAAGAATAGTTGTATTCTTTTAAGAAAAACAATCGTCATTTTTATATACCATACGATTTCTGAACACTTGGCAACCCCGAGCCGCGACGTAATTGCGGCTGCAGCCATAGCAGCCAGATCCAGCTTGGTAAACAAAGCGGACAACTAGCGAGCTAACCATTATGCCAATACATTTTATTTCCCCGCGTAACTGTAAGTAAAGCATTTGCGGGGACAGTTTCAAAACGTTATACAGAGTCACTATCAGTGACATTTTCTTCATAATGACATGATATATAATTTAACAGTTTCGTGGATCGTATGTAGCTAACCATTAGCTAACTTTCAGTGAGGCTTTGCATTGATTCGGTTAACGTTAGTAACCTTCAGCAAAATGAAACTAAACAGCATGGTTGGTATTTTAAGTGACCGCCTGATAATTAGACGATGTATATTGGTTGACCGTTTTTAGTTTATTTCGTCCCTATTCTCTACTAGAAAACAAAATGTCAGTAACGTTAGTCAAATCCTTACGAATCACTCGGATAGGCAAATAAAAGCGTGCTAGCAGATAACGGGCTGATTGAAAACACGAAGAAAAGAAAATCAGTCAGCAAACGTCAATAATCAGCCAAAACGGCTGTCATGAAATAATACATCCCAGTTCAATCACTTGGGGTGAAATGTTCAATCTGATGGCGAACTGCTGCAACTGGTTAAAACGATGGAGAGAACCTGCAAGGTAAGTGTCTTTCATCTGATGTATCAAAGAGGCTGTGAAGAATTTAGTAACATGTTTCTGAGTAGAACTGTCAGTGAGCCATTACACTATACAGTATTTGTACAGTGGTCCCAATAAATCCACACTTTTGGCGTAGTCATGCCCTTAATATGACTGTCCTCTTTATATTTTATGTCACTGAGTTAAAAAAAAAAAAAAATTGTATTGCATTGGGAGGTGCAGAGTGTAACTCTCAAAAAGCATAATTTTGTTTGGGAAAAAAAATGGAAATGGTTATTGTCTTGTTTTGAAATAATGATAAATAAACTGCAAGCAGCAATGAAAGGGCCCTCGCACACAGACTCACCACCTCCTGCTATGATTAAAATGAAATATTGGCGTTCAGGTGTGTTCAGGCCAGGACTCTTATCAAATGTGTTGAGTTTGGGGCTGATCTGACATTTTATGGCTGAGATCCAACAACTTCTATTCCCATGGCGATACACTGAACTTTGTGACGCCGCCACAGACACGCCCTTTAGCGAAAACTCAAGATCTTTGCAAGTTTACCTTCGCAAAGGTCTTTAGAGTCGACTGACCAAAGTAAATGTTCATGTCATTAAATCTGTAAGAAAAGTTACTTACAGAGTAAAACATGTCACTTCCTGTCAGCAGTTGGCGCTATGACTATAACTGAATATGGGCAAGCAGTCTGCTCAAGCCAGGAGTCTTATCGAACATGTGACGTTTGGGTCAGATCTGACATTGTATGGCTGAGTTATAACAACTTCCTGTTTCTTGGTGAAACATCAAATTTCACCAGGCCCTCACGGACACACCCTTCAACAAAAACACTAGATCTTCGCTATTTATTTTCACAAAGGCTTACACTGACCAAATTTGGTGCTGATCTGAATAAATGTCAGGGAGGAGTTTGTTAAAGTATGACACCTGAAAATGACAAAAATGAGAATAACCGGCTTTCGGATTTAGAATTTTTTGTAGGTAATTGTGTCTTACATATGTGTACCAATTTTTATACATCCCAGGGAGGGGCACTTCTTTGAATGTAAACAGGTGGCGCTATTGAGCCATTTTGTCACACCCACTACTAAAACCTATATCAGATGCCTATTTTTGCCCCTTTTGAGGTGTGTGCAAAGTTTTATGACTTTTCGCGCATATTTAGGGCTTCAAAAATGCGATTCATTCCGTGGCGGAAGAATAATAATTTAATAATAATAATAATAATAATAAACGGAGCAATTCCTTGCATCGTGGTGCTTGGGCCATAAATATATCTAGGCCTACTTTCCCCCATTATGATTCAACAATTAATGTACCGCAGAAACAATGGCATAGAAAATATGAAGTGGCATTTCTTTTAAAAGAATAGTCCAATGCTCTGTTCTCTTTTTAGTGGAAGTTGAAACTTTATTGTGAATAAATTAGCTAACACATCCCTTGAAAAGTAATTTTATGCTAATTTCTTAGAAACACATTTCCATCGGTTACATGTTTTTTGTTGTTGTTGTGCAGAGCAGTAAGATTTTGCATAGATGCATCATACTTGCTCTTGTAAACAGTAGACATTAAAGTTAATGTTGCAGTCTTATTTTAATCTTGCATCCATATTGCCATTTTCTAGTTTTAATATTTATTCATATTTTGAATTCTAATATGTTTATATTTTAAGTTTAAATAAAAATCTTAAACTAAAATCTAAGTTTGGCATTTTTATTTATTTATTATTATTATTATATATATATTTTTTTTCTTTAAGCTTTAATCATTTTAGTGCTTTACATTTAACTTGCTTTATCAGCTAGTTTTCAAAGCAATATTTATTAAATTTTCTTTCTTCATTTTTTCATTTTTTTACATTTTCCAACAGTGTTTAAGTTTTCCGTTTAAGTTAACAGTCATGTTGGCGACAAAAGCACTCATCTATTCTCATGAGGATTCATTAGATCTGGTGTCATTTTAATTTTGGAATTTCCTCTCTGCGTTGTTTAATGGCCCTATCTGCACCTTTCACTGTACATGTTTGAACGTGACACACAAGTAGACATAGCCTTGAATCCAACTAATGTCTAAATACTCACATCACCTGCTGTGCCTGAACCAAGATGCTTGATAAGCTTAAATCTGGGTCAGATGGTTGATCATAAGACCCAAGAATTAGTCTGTATGAACTTTGAAGTGTAAAAGTCAGGCCTTAAAAGTCCCAGCGATATAATGGAGGCTGTTACTCTCCCCTGACAGCTCCTGGGCCCAGAGGTGACGGCTAAGTCTTTAAGTTATTGTCTTAATTTCATTGGTTGAACGTAGCGTGTCCTTTAGCACCCCTCTCACTGATCATGTTGGGTAAGTCCAAATCCCCAGCTAATCCCTCAGATACAGAGCTGACCAGAGGCCAGGAAAGACAGAAGTTTGCGTGTGTTTGTGTATCGACAATAACAACCGAAGTCAAGGGAAAGCTAGCTGTCATCTTGATCTATTCCCAGTCTTGATGAAGGCCTCCTGGTTGCAGAGAACTGTCACCTGGATAGTGCGCTTGATGTCCCTGCGGCGCAAATGCCAAGTATCTGTTTGTGTGTGTGTTGGTAGCTGTTTTGTTCATCCGTGGTGACTGCAGGGTTTGGCCTGGCCTTTGTGTTCGTCTGGCACTTCTTAACAATTAAGCATAGGTTGACAATGGTGAGCAGAAATCCCATGTCAATTTAGGATATTTGTGTTACACCGCAGATGTTTAGATGCCTCTAAGCCTCCACTGGAAGCCTTGTAGTTTAAACAGCTGTGACTCTACAGCCCTGGACAGATTTTCATTGAACATATTGAATATTTTTGACGTCATTAGTGTTGGAAAAGGCCACATTATTTACTTTGTCTTTTTGGGAACGGTATGCTGAATCATCCGCTTCATCTCTGTGTGCTTTTGCCAGTCAAGAGATGATGCTTTACCATGCAGGCTTAGCTTGTATTAGCTGACTGCTGGTCGTAACTTAATGTCAAGTTTTATTAAATGTCAAAAAGTTCAAAGCTGCCTGTATAAAGTAAACTCATTAATGAGTGCAATTAAATTCAAATTTTTTTGTGATTTTTCATGTTTTTAATTTCTGTATTAAAAGTAATTTTGATATTTTTTCGAGGATGTAATGAAAAAAAAAATATTCGGGTGGTAAATTTGTTCTTATATCAAAATGTGAAAAATCATTAAAAGAAAATCTTTAAAAAGAAATTCAATTTAAGTGATCAAACAAACTATTAATTAAAAAAAATAAATAAATAAATTATATATATATATAATACATAGTTTATGTATACGTTTCTATGAACTTTACACTTGAGGTTTTTTTCTTTATCATTTTCTCGCTTGTTTGTCATTGACCTTAATGTGTCATTCTAACCTGACTGCACCTCAAGTGTTTGACAGAAAAACAGTTTTTGTTTATTATTAGGACTGTCTCGACCAATTAAATGAAGCTGTATCTGTGCTCTTGCAGGAAGGTGACATTAGTAATGGTTGGACTGGACAATGCTGGAAAAACAGCTACTGTCAGAGGAATCCAGGGAGGTAAATCTTCATCTTAATATTTTTGGAATATTTTTTTTTTTAGTGTTTTTTATGTAGGTTATGTAGGTTTTATGTAGGTAAAAAATCGATTTCACAAGGTCTATGTTTCTGTGACTGTCATAGAAAGTCCTTTAGATGTAGCACCTACAGTGGGCTTCTCAAAGGTGGACCTGAAGCAGGGGAAGTTTGAGGTCACAATCTTCGACTTGGGTGGTGGAAAGCGTATTCGCGGCATTTGGAAAAACTACTACTCTGAGTCTTATGGAGTGGTGTTTGTTGTGGACTCCAGTGATGTTCAAAGGATCCAGGAGACCAGAGACACAATGGCTGAGGTTCTCCGGCACCCTCGAATTGCTGGCAAACCTGTATTAGTGTAAGTGTTCAAAACATGACATTCTTGCTGTTGAACGTAACTTAATGTCTAGACTTAACATTACACTACTGTTACATTACTACAAAAGCATGAAATTAGTAGTATTTTTAATGTTTTTAAGTCTCTTATGCTTATTTTATAAAAAATTCAATTTTTATATATATATATATATATATATTCTTACAATTTAAAAATAACATTGTATTTTACAACACTTTGAAATATAATTGAATCCTGTGCCGGCAATGCTGAATTTTCAGATATGCATTAATAAAGGTGAAAATTAAAATAGGCGACCTTATGTTTATTTACCATGTTAAGTGTTTGGATATACAGGGGAAAGCAGAGGTGGACGAAGAACACAAATCAAGGACTAGAGTAAAAGTACAGATACATACAATAAAATAATACTCCTGTAAAAGTGCTCCTTTTTGAATTTTACTCGAGTGAAAGTACAAAAGTACTTGTTTTTTATGTACTTAAGTAAAAAAGTACTCATAGATTTATTTTGCAGTTTTATACAGTCTACTTAATTTTATATAGCACATATTTTTTTTTTATAATCTTACTGCTCAAAATACCTGGGATTTTTGACGAGCATGATGTACTAATGTTTACTGTGACGCTTACACCGCAACAATTAATATCAGAAAACAATATTTAAACCTACTTATTTTCAGTATTGTTATGAATAAACATTTATATCTGTCTATTTGGCTAGTTGATCCAAACAATATAAAAAACTTATACCGTTGATAAACAATATGATGTAGGGATGTAGGGCTAAATGCGTAGCATTTTAATAAAACTGCTAACGTTACAGCTGCAGGGAATATGAAAGTTTTTTGACCTGAAGCCACTGTTGTTGATGTGTCTGCATTCATTTCAGTGGGCTTAAATAGATCACCCTTTATAGCAGTGTAACAAACTGACAATTTTTCTCTAAATATGATTTTCAGTTAAAGTAACTTATCCTAAAATTCGACATTAGTAACTTACTTTATGCATCATCAGTCATGCGCGCCAGTTGTTCAGTTCACTGGAGACTCGCTCTGAACGGATCGTTTGAATCAGTGAGCTGTCGAATTGAGAACAGCTGCAATCGGATCATTCCAATTCGAGAATGAATCGTTTGGTGCGATTTGCGAACCGATTGAACAGGTTC
>JAUCMU010000001.1:25166934-25187749 GCA_032275025.1 Enteromius treurensis
TGTGTATCAGTGTGTTATGTGTAAGCCAGAGTAAAGAGATGTGTCTTTAATCTAGATTTAAACTGACAGAGTGTGCCTGCCTCCCAAATAGTATTAGGTAGATTGTTCTAGAGTTTGGGTTCTAGATCTTCCACCTGCAGTAGATTTTGATATTCTAGGTATTGTCTAATGGCCAGAGTTTTGACTATAGCGGAGGACTATAATGTGATAAGTGCTCAAGTTACTTGTCATCCAGTTTTTTATATCAGCTATGCATTCCGTTGTTTCACCTGGCTGAGAAGAAATATAGATCTGAGTATCATCAGCATAACAGTGAAAGCTAATGATTGTGGTCAGATAAGTATGATTTGAACCATGCTAAGGCACTTCCACTAATGCCAATAGATTTTTTCTAGTCTATTCAAGAGGATGTTGTGTTTAATAGTGTTGAATGCAGTGCTGAGATCCAATAGCACTAATAATGAGATACAACCACGATCAGAGTTTAGAATCACTCTTTATCAATGTAGATACAGCCTTACAAATGACCTAGAGAAGAACCTTGTCTTGCTATCAGAAATAAAGGAGAATAAAAGCAAGTTCATTTGCTTTTCCTGTAGAATTTTTCCACACTCATTCCTTTTTGATTTCATCATCATAGTCTTTTCAAGCAATACATTTAATTTTCAGACTTGAAAGAGAAATTATTTGTGATGTTCACACAGGAGACTGTCTGTATTACATTATGTTTTTAATGCTTTGCAAACCAAAAGATGAATACACCAGTGAATAATTAGCTGTTGACAAACCAGGAAAGCTAACAAGGTTGCAGATGTATTTTAATAACAGCTATTCAGATTCATCATAATCAAATGCTGTACAAACAGTATTCACTAATCCCTAGTGTGACTCTTAATATCACAAGACCTGTTTTGCAGAACTGATTAAATACATTTTGCTGTATTCTGAAAGTAAGATGGTGTAGTGTTTCTTCACTCAGAGGGTCTCTCTCTTTCTGCTGCAGGAGCTGACAGTTGGCATATCCGGATGAAGGTAAATAGGGGTCCTGAGAGAGGAGAGGTGTGGATGACCCTCCGGCTGCCTGACTGGATTACGCTGCTTTGTAATTCCATTAGGGCAGCACTACAGTCAACACAGTCGCCTCCTTCAGGGTCCTCATAATCAGAACAGATGGCTTCGTTCTAGGAGGCCCCACACTTTGAGCCCACGCAGTCTGCAATATGAATCTTCACCGTATGACAGTACACATGGCCAACAGAGTGTGCCATGGATCTGGAGGGTCGAGTTGACGTGTATGAAATACTTAAACTGGTGAGGAAATAGAAATATGCAACACCCGATAAAGCCACATTTTGTGGCTAAACTGAGCTGCATCAATATATTTCATTAAATGAGAAATGTGGTGTTTGAGTAGCTAATTTGTATTTTGTTTCAAAGGGACTTTTTTATAAGTAGTTCAGGAGCTGAGTTTGTGCTCAGTGGTGATGGTTTGCAGAATCCTCTCATTGCCCACAATATTCAAAGCCCCAATGACTTTTGCAGTTGTGCATCATTTAATGGATAAAAATTACAAATAAAGATTTAAAGAAAATATATTTACATGACTTTATGCAGTTTACATAACTTTTCCAAGTGTACAAATCCACTTCAAGGCTTCCCCATATATCAGATTTTGATGGTTCTCAATTACATTTTAGTAGTTGTTTGTTTTTACACTAACTGCACAGGAAAGAGATGCTAAATAAGAGCCTGTGTGAGAAGTGTATCTGAGAGAAGATCCATCTATTGAGTTCATGTGTGCAATAAAGTAAAGTTTATAGATAGATACTGTAACAATTCAGCTGGATGTGCCAGCGACATTCCGCTAGATGGCACTTCAGCCCCATGTGTACTCGTTTGTGTGTTTTGTCTCCGTTCTATGTTATGGACTCTCATTATGAACTCGTTGTCTCCACCCACCTTTTCTGTTGCCATCATGATTCATTCGTTTCCCTTCCCCTTAGCCTTGTTTCCATGAGTATAAAGTCCCGTGAGTTTCCTGTGTAATTCGCTCATCATTGTTTGGATGTAATCGGTGTTTACTCCCTTTGTGATCCCTCCGTGTTTTCCCTGTGTCCCGTTGTATTGGCTTTATCGCTGCCGACCCACGCCTCATATCTGGAATATTCTATTTCTCTGCCTCTGTTGTTCATGTTTGCTCCCAATCGACCCTGCCTGACTGTACCCTGTATTTCTGAATAAATGTCTGCAGATGGATCCGCACGCCTCACGTCTCATTCATGACAGATACACTGTAAAAAAAAAAATGATGTTGAAAAACTGGCAGCTGTGGTTGCTGGAATGTGACCGTAAATCATACGGTAACAAGTTTTTCGGTTTTAAGTTAAATTTACAGTTAAATATCGTAATTTCATTAACTTATACAATGTTAACATACCAAGCTATTAAAGTACTGAAATCTGTTTTGTATCTTTGAAACACTCTGTTAAGCACCAAATGCAGTGATGATGAGAAAGTCAGATGATGAACCAAAGCTCATCACAAGCAGCTTTTAAATATGAACATATATAGAAGGTGCTTACTTGCATTCACACAAACACTAAACACCATCATGATGAGACTCATTAAACTGAAATATGCAATAAAACTAATTTATTTAACAGCATTACATGTAAAACACAACTGATAAGAAGAAGCAGTTATTTCAAAGAAAAAACATCAAATTCAAACAAAATTTGAAATGCAATGCAGGGAATTCTGGAAACGTCAGTTTACGTTTTTTCCCTGTAAATGGTACAGAAATTTACTGTTAATCAGTTAAAAGTTTTTTTTCCTGTAGCATTTGTACAGTTTTTTATTGTTAAAATCACAGCCGTTTTTTACTGTGTAGATAGATAGATACAGTAGGTTTTTTCTTTTTTTTTTTTTTCCAGCAGGATTTATTAACATGCTAAAGCTCACTGTCAGCATGCTAAAACAAAACTCTCCATCAAGCTTATATTAAAACTACACAAGAAAACTATCTAGATGAACTCTCTGATGCACCTGACTAATCTAGAAATAATG
The DNA here is from genome assembly GCA_032275025.1 of Enteromius treurensis. Taxonomy (NCBI): domain Eukaryota; kingdom Metazoa; phylum Chordata; class Actinopteri; order Cypriniformes; family Cyprinidae; genus Enteromius; species Enteromius treurensis. The sequence goes on from JAUCMU010000001.1 coordinate 25,170,001, forward strand.
AAATGTAGGTAAATGAAGCAGATTATTATATATATGGTTTTTTTTTTCTTTCTTCCAGGTGACACCTGAGTGACTTTACTGTGAACAAACAAATTTTATTCAAACCCTGTCGGATCAGGTCAATCAGTTCTGTCTGTCCCAGAAAGAAAGAATCCTTGTTGCTCATCATATTCCTCATTGTTAACTGGGTGAGTTTACATCAGTTCCTGTTAGCGATTGCTTAAAAATTATGCAAGACGTAGGTTAGCCTGTGCAGAAGAAGCTCTGATGCCCATTATTTTAAGAGATGACAGCAACCGTATGTGGCTGCATAGAGACTAGAATCTGCTGGCTAACACAGCACGCTAACTATACTGAACCCTTCTCTATACACTCTCCAGAGAAGCATGTTAGCATCATTATTAGCCTATTAAACTGTGTCTGTGTATGCTAATGGAGCAGCAAGCCACTCTTCACTGTACGGGACTGAAATTAAGCTTTTAATAAGGTGTAATGTGAATGGTGTCTGCTGCTGCTGGAAAATGTAAGCACTGTTAGTCAGCCCTACGTTTCCCGTTTTCAGCCCTATTTTTCTGGCACATCATAACGCACACTTGACAAAAGATCCCAGTCTTTGTTTGCACGGTTAGGGTTGGAGTCAGGGTTACACAGGAGCACAGTGTTAACACTTGATCATGGATACGCTCCCTTAGCCATCAAACAGCATTGCGTTAAGTTAAGCAGCTGAAGGCAATTCACACAGATCTAACCTTTATCAGGGCATTTGCTCCCGTTTTAAAGTGTCCTGCCATGGTTCTGTGCAGTTCTGTCAAATGAAGTGCATCTGTTGTCAGACTGCTGAGGGCAGCAGTGTCTCACGCCACTCGCTGCTGAACTGCTCTGAGATTTGATGGGCTTAACCTTGAGAAAATGGCGAATGGCTGAATTTGACAGGAATCGCGGAAGAACCCACCTCACTCTCTCTTTCTCAGTCTCACTCACTTCAATTCATTTCAGTTCAATAAGTGCTTTATTGGCATGGCCTTTGTTACAATGTATTGCAAAAGCATATTGTTTACACTGAGGTGGATGGGCACCCAAGGTTGTTTTACTGTGCCTGGGAAAAAAGCTGATTATAATACACTTCCTAAATGTTGCGCTGCTATTTTGCATATGACATATAGTGGGCAAAAACCTCAAAATAAAGCATACATTAAATAGAATAAAACCAAAAACACTAATACAGTCGATTCACATTGATACAAAGAAACGATAACCTTAACCATTGTAACGTTGTGAGGTGTGTCTAGGCTGCAATGTGTTCATTGCGATCCCGCTTCGAAGCACTCACGCGGCCGAGCAGAGGTCTGGGCTAGGCGCGGCAGATCGGGGTCCTGGGCTAGGCGCGGCAGATCGGGGCCTTTGGCTGGCCACGGCTGGTCAGGGTCCTGGGCTGACCACAGCAGTTCGTAGGCGTGGAGCGGATCAGGCAGCCCGGGAGCAAAACACCAAGCACATGGACATGAAAAGAAAACAAAAAAAGACAGATGGAACGCCTGGGGGCGTAACACCAACTTATTTTCAGTATATGGTTATGAATAAACATTCATATCTGTCTACTCGGCTAGTTGATCCAAACTATATAAAAAATGTATACCGTTAATAAACAATATAAACAGACTTAGTGCTAAATGCGTAACATTTTATTAAAACTGCTAATGTTACAGCAGCAGGGAATATGAAAGTTTTTTGACTTAGAGACATTGATGTGCCTGCATTCCTTTCAGTGGACTTAAATAGATCACCCTTCACTGCTGTGTAACAAACTGAGAGTTTTTACCTAAATATGATTTTCAGTTAAATTTAGTAACTTACTTTATCAGTTGCGCGCGCCAGTTGTTCGGTTTACTGGAGACTCGCTCTGAACGGATCGTTTGAATCAGTGACCTGTCGAATCGTGAACAGCTGCAACCGGATCATTCCAATTCGAGAATGAATCGTTTGGTGCGATTTGCGAACCGATTGAACAGGTTCATTAAAAATAATCAGTTTGTTAATGAATCGCTCGTCTGCCTTGGAGCATGTGATATATGAGTAACGATATGTTTTATGAAATATAGTGACGTAAAAAGTATGATCCTTTGCTTAGGAATGTAGTAAAGTAAAAGTTGCTAAAAATAAAACTACTCCGGCAAAGTACAGATACTTGAAAAATGTACCACTGGGGGAAAGCAATGAAAAAGGATGACGTTTAGGGTTTGGTATAATTAAGGTTTTAATGGTATTACTACTTTTATCGATACCACTTATGGATCCGGTACTGTAACGGTACTCTTATCAGTACTTTTTGTTGTGTTTTTATATAAAAAAAAATAATAATAAAAAAAAAAAATTGAGAACTGAACTAACAACACATTTTTTTTAAAATGTAAAATAATAACCTGTAGCCTAACAAACACCAATGTTTGAGCAAATATAAAAAAAAAAAAAAAGATTGTAAAACAAATAAATAAACAACCATTTTCCTGTTAAAGAATGGAAAAGAGGACTATCAGTTTTTAACTGCAGCTTTAACCAAAAAAATGCAGCTAAACAATCAGCGTTGGCTAATTTTTGTTTTATGGGACCACATTCAGATTAATTAGTTAACTGTGTTTGGGATTTAAATTAATAAAAGTTTGGAACCTCTTGTATGTACACTAAATAAAGTGAATGCATTTTATCACTAAAAATGTTTTTTTTAAGTAAGATCTGCTTCATATCTTAATTTTCCCTGTTTTCTATTATCTTTTAATCGGTACTGGTGCTAAATTATAAAAGACCAAAGTATCGATAAGCTCTGACATTAACGGTTCTGCTATAGGTAATGCAAAAAAAATCATTTCTTATTTATTGCTAAATAATTACTACCTAGCATATTTTAACCTTTTCTAATTTGCGATAATATTAAAGAAATGTGCCTGCACTTGTTATTAGCAATCTCTGTCTGTCTGTCGGTCTGTCTGTACCACACATAGGTTCCGCTGTACACAGAGCTTTTTTAACAATTGTTTATTGTTAAAAAATCTTACAGTGTGATTTTCCAGATTTTTCTTTTTAGATTCTGTCTCTCACAGTGGATATGCACCTATGCTGAAAATTTTGGACCCCTCCATGATTTCTAAGTAAGAGAACTTGCAAAATCACAGGGTGATCCAATACTTACTGACCTCACTGTAATAACAAGTGCAGGCAAATTTCTTTAATATTATCACAAATAAGAAAAGGTTAAAATATGTTAGGTAATAATTATTTAGCAATAAATAGGAAATGTATTTTTTTTTTGCAGTACTGATAGCAGAACTGTTAATGTAAGAGCTTATCGATACTTCGGTCTTTTATAATTTAGCACCAATACCGAGTTTCGGTACCCATCCGTAGCTGAGATCTTTAATTATTTGTTTTTGTATTTAGTCCTATTCCACCTGACCTACCTGAAGACCCATCTTTGTTTATACATTTATCTTACTACACCACCCTGTGCCTTGACAGTTTGTATTCCGAACAGGAAATAATAGGCCTACTACTTGACAAAATGATTTTAGTGGTACACCTGTAAAAAGATCTCAGCACTTGGGGGCAGATCCTCAATTTCCACTGGTGCCTGAGATAATATACCTGTTGATGTGCTTTCTAAACAAGCCGTCTGCAGTTCATGTGAAACCTTCAATTGGGTCCTTGTTCTTTTTGGTGTTTGGTAATTATACCAACACCATGTTGGAATCTTTACTATTTCATCACTCTTAACAATCTGTGGCCAGTTGCATAAAATGTTTAGGCTAGTCATACAAGTTAATCATCAAGTTTCTTTTTGTCATTATTTTTCAAGTCAGTTACATAAAAAATGTAGATTGGCCTAATTTGAACCCAAAAATTAAGACTCGTTACCTTTTTGGTAACTGCTAGGTTGTCAGGCCACTGCTTAAGACACAGCTTTAACATAGAAATATGAAAATAGCCATAGTCCAACCAAAACCATGTCAGCAAAAACCATGATGAAGTTGGAACTCCATAAAACCACAGGACTGTTTGTAAAATAGAGAATAGAAATGGGCTCAGAACAGAACCCTGGGGAACACCCATTTTTAAATGGCTGTTGATAATGTTCACAGCCCCCCTTCACCAACATTGCCTGCTTGTCAGAAATATGAAAGAGTTTAGAGCCAAGACCTTGAGTTTGCTGATGAGCCTGGAGGCTTTGATGAATGTCAAGCTGTAATCAGTGAAGAGCATCCTCACATTATGTCTGCCTCTAGTCCAAGTGGAACAGGGCGGTGTGCAATAAATGTGCAATACATCATCTGTATATCTGTCGGGGCATTAGACAAGCTGCAGTGGGTCTAATTAACTGAAGGAGTGGGCAGCAGATGAAGTCCTTGACTAAATATAGCTTGTTAAGTGTGCCAATAAGTCAAGACTGCTCTTTAACACAAGGCTAATTACAGTCCACTTCAAGTGCAGACCTTAAGTCATTTGTTTGTGACAGCTTACCAAATGACCCACACACCTAGTGACCAGCTCTATCCTTGTTCTGATTGGCTTGCAGACTGGCTAATAAACAGGACCGAGATGGGGCATTGGCTGAAGCAGATATCATTGAGACCCTGTCATTGGAGAAGCTTGTCAATGAGAATAAATGCCTCTGTCAGATTGTGAGTTCACATTTCAGTTGATGTTTATCTGTCTGGTTTGAGTTTTTAATTACAAATCCTAAGTCTTCATTTATTTGTTGTTTGCGGTTAAAAGGTTCAAATTACATTTCAAAACATCTCTTGGCAGCGATGTTGCAAACCAATCACATAAAACTGAGCTAAACATTGTTTCCTCTTTTCTCAGGAACCCTGTTCTGCAGTGCTGGGTTATGGTAAGAAGGTTGACAAATCCATCAAAAATGGCCTTAATTGGCTATTAAATAACATTGCCAAGGACTACGAGGCAATTTCAGAGCGTGTACAAAGAGATACAGCTGAGCAGAAGACTCAAGAAGAACAAGACAAGAAGGAAAGAGCCGAGAGAGTCCGGCGGATCAGAGAGGAGAGGTCAGTGAGTTGATGACCTTTCACTCAGATTGTCATGCTGATACCTCTTTTCCAGATTTGTTAGGAGTGAATGAAGTTAGTGGCATAGTCATTGAAAATGTAATGTAATCTAGTTCTGAAATTATTTAATATTTTGTATTAAATGGATCTTATTGTCAATGATTCATCCATGTATATTTTTATTTATTGTTTGTTTGTTTGGCGTAATGTTTAATCAAAACTTGATCTTCCTGTGAAGGTGACAGATTTCTTTCTGGAGGCATATGCCTGACTTCTCGATTCTTTTAGTCTGCTTAAAACCTGCCCCTCGATCAATACACGGCATGCTCACATCTCAAAATCAAATGAACAGCCAATGAACCAAGTCCTCGCCCTGCCTTCTTGCTGGCATTTTATTAAAAAGAATTGCATTGCTCATAGCAATCGGGCCCAACTGTATCAACATTAATACTGGGTGATGTACCGGTTCAAACAATAAACCAGCCTGAAGTACACAAACAGTATATACTTAATTGGTCTGACCAAAACATAAAGAGTTTTAGTCAAACCCCCCAGCACTAATAAACATCAAAATTCAAGATGGAGTTTAAAGGCCACATAGTTGTGTGTATAAAATGGAAAATGGACTCAGAACAGAACCCTGGGGAACACCCATTTTAAATGCTGATGATACTAGTAGCTCTGCCTCATAACAATTTATTAATTGTTTTGTATTATCTATTTCACGTTACAATATTGAAGAAAATAGCTATCTACTTCCATTTCATTGTTACTTTTAAAGTGTTCTAAATGCAAACAACAGTTTGATAAAATGTTTTTTACTAACAGAGATAGACAGGAGCGAGAAGAAGCAGAGCGAGAAGGACGGACTCTGAAAGAGGAAGATCTGGATTATGTCGACATGCCCAATCCTTTCCAGCCAATAAACAATGTTGTTAATGAGGTTAGTTATCACAGTGTTTTTTTTAAATGCAAGCTGGAAAAATCATTAAGATGCAATTACTGAATTCATATAAAAATCCCAGAATGAAGACAAACTAAACAAAGAAAAAGAGATGCAAAGACGGAGAGAAAATGGCCAGCTGGGCACTGTGCAAGAACAGACAGTGCTTCAAGATGAGGATGAAGAGGAAGAGGGGGAGGATGAAGAGAGCGAGAGACAGACCCCAGAGAGCATAGAATCAGGTAGTATATTTTATTCCTCAAAACGGCTCCATTGTGCCAAGAGTAATAAGTGGATAAAGTTTTATTTAAGTATTATTATTTTAGTAATTCCACCATGAAGAACTATTTTACCTTTGCTATTTCTTGAAGTGGCTGAAGTGATTTCAGTGTCTGTCACTTTTGATCAGGAGCAGTGGACCAGAACAAAAAGAAAACGACGAAATTACGATTGAAACGTAAGCACAGAGTCGACCCTCTCAGAGTGGAAGAAGCAGCACCAAAAAGCCCAACCCCTCCTCCTTTACCAGGTAGTAATGTGTCTTTTGCAAGATGATTCTCATGCATAAACAGTAAACAACTTATTGGTGAAATCTATACCATTTTAATGTACAACACTTTTACACTGAGGATTTATTAGTGATGTCCATTTACGATAGGAATAAGCATCCTCTTGAAAATACACACACGCACACACACACACAAACACACAGTTGAAAATAGTTGGAACCAAGGGCTGGGCTTCAGAAGAAAAGTACAACACCAGCCACAGAAGCACTTTACATTAAACACCTCAAAGAACACTATGAGAATGCAGTATCATGTGGCCTCGTTGCCATGCCAACTGCTTCTACAAAGTGCTTACGCCCAGTGTTTTTGAGAGGTTTTTGTCAAGGCATACCTTACATGTTATGTAATATGTTAATATAATACTACTGTTCTAATCATGAAAATATTTCCATTTTGTAAAACAACTAATCCTTGTTCCAGGCATGTTGCTGTATTTAAATGTGAAATACTGCACATGAATGCCTCATGGTTTGCAGTATATGCTTGGTGCGTACAATTACGCACAAAGCATGCGTCACCTGTGCAAGTCATGTCAAATGTGTACACAGAGAAAAGCAGCTCTAGCTGTGGTTCATGTAATTGTTTATTTGTATACTGATCAGATGACCTGCATCCATATGTACACCGGTGCCTCAAAACACATTGATCTGTGCTGAGGAGCACAGCCAAATTCTTCAGCAGGAACCTGTCATTTTATTATTTAAGCCTTAAAAGTTACATAGTGTAGCTTTAACGTAACTACAGGAAAGCATAGTAAAACACTGTTATGTTCAGACGAGGGAATGTGTGTGTTCCCGTCGGACATTCTACATTTACATTTTATTTCTGATATATTACTAAAGGGTTAGTTCACCCAAAAACTAAACCTGTAAGACATTTGTTCATCTTCGGAATAACAAATTAAGACATGTTTTGTTGAATTTCAAGGGCTCTCTGACATTCTATTAAGGGCATAGTTCAAATAATGCATGTGACATCAGTGCTACAACTGTAATTTTACAAAGCTAAGAGGATACTTTTTCTGTGCAAAGAAAATAAAAATAAAACCTTCATGCAACAATGTTTCCTCTGCTTCACCCTTGCGCCATTATGAGAGTAACGTAGCTGTAACATCTCAGAATTCATAAAAAAAAAAACAAAATTCTTAATTTGTGTTTCATAACAAAGGTCTTACAGGTTTGGAACGACATGAGGGTGAGTAATTAATGACAGAATTGTCATTTTTAATTTAACCTAATTGATCAGATCAATTTATTACACAGTATAGTAAACGGCAGGCTTACTGTAAACACATTGCAGAGGTGTATTTCTTCTTTAGCACAAGACACGAAAGCAAGTGAAAACAGTCATGTTTGCAAAATGACTCATTTTTTAACCACTGGTTTGTCCTAGTTTGTTCATTTGCTGCTTAATATTAATGACTCTTAACAGCTAACCCCACTTTTTTCTGTTTTAGTTGGATGGGCTACTCCTAAAGCCTCTAGGCTCCCCAAACTTGAGCCTCTTGGAGATTCAAGACATTCTGGTAATTGCTGGTTCATTGCGTCTGTTCCCTGTCCGGCATGTCGACAAGCATGCACGTCTCTAACGTTCTTTTTTCCCCCCATTCTGTTTCCTAACCATCTTATCATCTCCCATAATTCTGTTCTTAAAGCTTTTTTCCCGCCCTCTCCATCCACACAGCAAGCCTCAGCCACATCCTTCCTACACAATCATCTGTCAACAGAAATACCACAACCATCCAGCTTGATATTGTGCCTAATAAATGCTACCTAGCACAATCTCCTTAACACCTCTCTTACTGCGCTGTGACTAATGTGTGTTATTTGATTCCTGATGCTTACAGGAAGCATTTTGAACATTCTGAATGCTGCATGTAATGTTCTGTGTCCTCTTCTGAATGTTAAACCAGGCAGTGTGGCATTTTGAGCTGTGACTTTTAATGATGTAGTGAAATCTTAGTTAGCTGATTCTTGTTTACAAAAAAAAAGGACCTTGCTGACCCTAATCTTTTGTTTTCCCCATGACTTTCTTTCATTGACAGATTTCTATGGCAAACCTCTCCCACCTGTAGCAATTAGGCAGAGGCCGAACAGCGATACTCATGATGTAATTTCCTAACACTACCTCTGCTCCCCCCCCACCCCTGACTGGTTTACAATTCTCAAGGGTCCCAACCAATCAAAGTATTGTTTTGTTCTTATCTTCAAGCAAGGGCAGTGTAGCAAACTACGCAGATGCAATTGCCCAGAAGCAAGGAACTGATACCCAATCGACAAACCCAGACTGATCGCATGACCTCCAGCACCTATTGACCTGTGGTCGGCAGAAGCTGTGTTTAATTGAGATGGGGGACATGGACATTTATTTTCAGATAATGTGCTCAAATTTCGGTTCCACATTTTAACTTCTTTGGAACCGTTTGTCTTGTTTTAATCAAAACACTTAAAATCAGTATTAACAGACATTTGAAACTCAATTGAGACTTCTTTGTCAAAAATATATCACAGACCTATTTTTTAAGAGAATTTAAAATGTATGTAAATACATAAGAGTTTAAATTTGTGTACTTGAAATTGTACAAACATGTTTTTATGGTCTACATGCATATCTTATATAACTCTTATATATGTGCCGTTGATTGTGACACAGTTTGCCTTTTAAATATCAGATGGTCTTTTTTTTTCAGCAGCATTTATAGGGTTATACACTACACTGTCTTAATTTTGAGAATGACATTCATACTCCCAAATAGCACCAGCAACAGATACAGTGGTCGTGAGAAAGTGAACTTTTGAACGCGATGGAAAAGGGTTGTGCAAGCCCATTATTGAGTCTGAAACTGCGTTGTATTCTCACGTATGGTACACTTTGCTTTATCAGGAAGGAAAACGTTTGCCATCTTTTGAAAGATGATGAGTTAGTTATTTCATGATTTACTGTAAATGTAACAATACTTAACATCGTATATAAGTATTTTAATATATGATGTCAAGTATTGTAAAAGCTTTCATATTTATTTGATGCTCATGCCATTTTTATATTTCACATTTGTTTGATGTTTTGTTTTGTATTTTACCCAACACACTAATATTTATTTGATGCTCTGCTTTCGGAAACCTGCGCCTTTTGTACCCAGTTTACACTCGATATGAATGTCAAATAAAAAAAAAAATAAAAAGTACTATTTTATGGTCATTCTCACTCAACACACATTAGCAGCACCCTCTGCTGGTCGATGCTGTAATTGCATCACGGTATAATGGTTTGATCATGAAAAGATGGGAATAAACATGAAAAGATGCTTACATTTAACTTTTGCATGAGTGATTGAAAAATTCAAAACAAAGCTTGTTTCTTACACTTTTGGAGAGGTTTGGAGATTTATTTATTTTTTTTGCATTTTGCAGGACATTAGAGATATGGCAGAAAGTGAGTAAAAGAGAAATGGGAGGGAACGAGAAAGGACCAGGATTTGATATGCCCTCATGGCATATTCGATTGCTCAGTTGATTTTGGCTTTGACAGCCCTTTTGTAACAGACAAAAGAGTACAGCAGAGCTTACCTGTGAAATTTCACGGATTTGAAAGGAAAGTACATGTCATTATATGCTTTAAGAGTTACTCCGCCCCAAAATGAAAATTTGTCATTAATTACTTATTTAATCAGTTTTTTTTTGTCTTGGGAACACAATTTAAGACATTTTGGATGAAATCTGGGAGGCTTGTGACTGTCCCATTGACAGCCAAGCAATTGCCACTACCAGGCAGCAGAAAAGTATGAAAGGCATCAGTGGTTCAACGTAATGTGACGAAGCCACAGGAATACTGTAATTTTTTTTTTTTTTAAAGAAACAAAACAAAAATAACAACAAATTTGGCACTTCGGAGAGTGCATGCTATTTTGTGCAGCGTTACTCTCCAAAATGGCACTTCGTGACCCTACAATGCCGAAATTGTTGAATAAAGTTGTTATTGTTAATAGAAAATATACAAATTGTAAATATATATCTTGCAAAAAACAAACAAACGAACGAACAAAGAAAACTTAATTGGTCTTTTATCTCAGTATTCCTATCAATGTTGTAGGTTTTTTATGCACGATAGGAACCATAGAATATGGTCTAACAGTTTAAAATAGCTGGGCTAACATATGTAACAATTTTTATTACTGGAGAAATACTTTGTTAGTTCAGTATACACGTTTTCCCACAGGTCACAGTTGTGACCGACTAGAAAACACATTTTTTAAACACTTTTCAATTATAATAATAATAATTAAAGTTAGCCTAAGTAAACTAACAAACACCTTTGCAAAAAGTAACAGCTCCTAATTTACCTTATATTTAGCTGACGAAATAAAAACGAATACGAATCGGTAATCGAAAACCGACTGTAAGCACAGAAAAACGGAACAACTATCATAATCCACGTTTCTGGGGGAACCCAATAAGAAGGCGGACCGGGGAGCAATAAATAAACGGAGACACATCGGTATACCAATATCGATGTTTTCTACAAAATTATGCTGCATTAAGGAATTTTCCAAGTCTTTGGAGCGTGTTCTACCCTCCTTGTGTCAAGCTCATGGCCAATGCACAGTCACTGACACAGTGAGCGGTTTATATTAATACTGAAAATATGCTGTTACATGCTATAACTGTTACAAATTGCCTTTTAATTTTTTATTAGGATCGTTATATATTTGTCAACATTTGTAATGTATTTTAATTTTTAATTTCGTTTAATTGCTGTACATGATATAAATACTTAGACATACTTATATTATCTGTTTAATTTATATATCTAAGTATTATTTTTGTAATTAATTACATGAGTTAACCTGTTTTAACAGCTTGAAGCACAGTGCAAATCTAAACCTCAGAAGCAGGTTTGTAAGACTGTACTGAAGCATTTTGATGCACAGTACAGTGAAGAGCTTGGAGAACAGTGGAGTAGTGCAAGGTGGGAAATTAGATTTTTTTTAAAGCATGTTTTCATGAATGTATGCTATTACATGTATGGCATTACAGTCCTTTTTTGGTAAATTTCTGGAAATGTAGTATTTTATTTGATCATTTAGTGCATTATATTAAACGATCTCAGAACTAGTCTGCACAACATAAATGTTTGATGTTTTCAGGGATGTGCTTTTGAATCCACTCTCGTGGCAGTATGGTGTACTGCTTAATCGCTTCAGTAACCTTACAAACCTCAAGCAGTGCCTCACAGAGCTTGGATACACAAACCTCCTTCCACAGACGCATCCTGAATCCCATTACCAAACAGCACCCATCCCCCTGCAGTGTTTTATTCACAGAGATCCAGTTCGAATTCCTACCCAAAGCCACCACCCCGGCTGGTTGAAACAGTACTACCTTCTAAACGCAGCCTCTCTTCTCCCAGTACTGAGTTTGAATGTGAAGGAAGGGGAGCATGTGCTTGATCTTTGTGCAGCTCCTGGGGGGAAAAGTTTGGCTATATTACAGACAGCCAGTCCTGGTAAGTTCCAAACCTAGTCTAGAACAGTCAATAAAATACTAAGGACTAAGGCATAAGTCATGTATGTAAATCTGTGATTGAGGTGGTTGCACTTTATTTTTTTGCAAGCTAATATGTACATGAGAAACAGGACTGTAAAATAAAGTGCTAACAACATTCCTAAAGGATGCCAACAGGAGTGAGGTAACCCTTGCTCCCTGATGGAGGGAACGGAGACGTTATGTCATGACGACAGACTGGGGTCTTGCATAGACCCCTGATTTGCTTAGGAGAAAACGCCAATGAAAATTGGCAAGTAGTTAAACAATTCTGAGCCACTCCCCTTCATCCAGGTTTAAAGAGGCAACAGGTGCAACCACTCATCAGATTTGCTTAGGAGCCGAGAATGAGTCCCAGCTTTCAGCGATGGTTCGAGGTCGTGGCAAGGTGACATAACGTCTCTGACTGTTCCCTCCATCAGGGAGCGAGGGTTACAAACCGAGACGTTCCCTGTCTGTCAGGGACTACGAGTTATGTTTTGCCTACAGACTGGGGTCCAATGGGAAAACGCCACAACCTTGTAGCACTACAAATGTTGACAAGCGGCACGTGTCAGACAATTGTTATGCAAAGGTTGTAACTGTCCCAGTTACAGATTCACTGACTTTGATACCCGTAGGGAGCAGAGTGAGTACACTGCTGCCGGAGAGGCCAGAACTGTTGTTGCTGAAGAAGCAATTTTCTACTTCCTGGAGGGATTTCAACCTTCCACAAGTGGGGCTGCAACCTCTTGTATTTGTTGTACAGTCTGGCAAGACAGTGGGTAAGCGGACCTTCTGAAAAGGGCGCACATCCTACCAGTGGGAGGTGACATGTGAAACCCTAGTATGGACTTACCCGAAGTTGGGCAGTAAAACATACGATCTTGTCTCTAAGGCAGGTCCCATCCAGGGAAGGAGAGGAACGACTGGCAGTAGAGATGGATAGAGTGCTCAATCAAGGGAAGACACAGATTTAACAAGGGAAACCTTAACTTAGAGGGTACACATATAGGATTACCCACAGGGAATCAACTATATGGACGTCTATCCCAGTACAGGAGCTGCACACCGATACTGAGCCTGGCGTCAACTGCTCCGCCCAGTTTGACTGCCGAGGATGCTATAAGAATCTCTACCAGGGTTCACCACCTGGGGAACTTACTGGAAGAGTAAACGGCACCCCTGTGAGGGGGAATGGCACAGCAAGCGTGACACCTGCCAGTTCTTCCTGCCAATTACCTGTTACCCAACACACGGAAAGAAATTGGCTCAACTCAAAGATTGTGGTTAAGAGGACATGGCCAAAAATTAAAAAAAAAAAAAGATGCGAAACGACCGTGTGAAATTGCTGAAATTGGGATTCGCATGACAGGGTAACTGCTGATTGTGTCGGCAACACCACAGAGAGCAACTTCTGCTTCAGCTTTCTCTTTATTGCTGCACTTCAAAGCAGCAGGCATAAACTCTATCTCTACCGAAGCTAAATCTGATGAGTGGTTGCACCTGTCGCCTCTTTATTCCCGGATGAAGGGGAGTGGCTCAGGATTGTTTAACCACTTGCCAATTTTCATTGGTGTTTTCTCTTAAGCAGAGCGAATCAGGGCTCTAGGCAAGACCCCAGTCTGTCGTCACGACATTGCTCGTAGTGACTGACAGACAGGGAGCTAGGGTTACATACGTGACCGAGACGTGTCTGAGCTCGAAACCTTGTTCATATATAGCGAATACTTTTTTCAAAAACATTATATTATGTCCTTTTCTTGAATGTTGTTAGCACTTTATTTTACAGTCCTGTTTCTCGTGTACATATTAGGTACTTATTATAGTAATTACAATAACTGGGTGATAACTAGGTGCTTCCCCTGAACCTACCCCTAAACCTCTAAAGATTTCAAGTGTAGTCCATTTGAATAACTTATAATGAAATATTAGTCATGAAATTAAGTGCCAATATCACACTTGATGACTGTTCATTTTTAAAACTCACAGTACATTTCCAAGTACATTTTCATTAAATGACTGTTTTTTCATTTAAATGACTGTTTTCCTCTTTTTCTGTTGTTAAATTGAACTCTTAGGGCTCCTGCACTGTAATGAAGTGGATCAGCACAGACATGATTGGCTACTGAAGACTCTGGAGTCATATGTTCCTCCTACGCTACGACATCTGCTTTCAGTGACTCACCTGGATGGCCGGAGCATTGGGAGCATGCGGCCAGGGATTTACGACAAGGTAACACTCTTAACCTCTACTCATCTGTCGGAGCCATCAAAATTACAAGCTTCAAGCTATCATTTGGCTATTTTAAGTGCTGATATTTACACAGAATGAATCATCAAATGACTTCTTCATAATAGAAATCATTACTTAACATTTGTTTGATTCCTTTAACTCCAGAAGCTAAATTCACTGAATTGACCTCTACTGAATGTCATCCATCTAAGTGTTTTGGGAAAGAAAAAAACCTGCTTGTTTGTGAATGTCAAAGTGACACTCTTCATCAATAGCGATGCTGCCTCCAAACTCCCTCATTTATCACTGTTGGCGCAACTGTTAGTGCAAGCCCTTACTTTCCATCTCAAAGCAACCAAAAACCTGCAAGGTGGAATAGAGGTTTTCTGCACACTCAGTCATTTGAAGGCAAAGCTGCATATGTTCGCAATTTTTTCCCACTCATCATGAGGTGACGAGACACTAGGCAGGTCACTTGCAGCCCTCCAGGCCAAACATGCCAATCAAGCGGTGAATATGGCGCTTTTAAGGTTCCCAGATACTGCTGACTGAGTATTATCCTTTTTTTCGGCGGCGAGAAAAGTGTTGGGCCACTGAGCAGAAAGGTAAACGAATACACAATGTGACAGGAGGTGTCGTGAGGGTTTTAAATGAAAGCAGCTCAGGGTGAATGCATTGGTAAAAGAGGTTAACTTTTTCTTTTCTTTTTTTTGGAAGCATTCCTGTGGCGAGATTTTTGTAAAATACATCAATATGTTGTTGCTTTTTGCATGTTTCTCAACACTTACAAAGAGAACTGTCCAGCATATTTAGTTTAATCTGAAATGTATGAACAGGATTCTGGCAACGTGTCATGTTGTCTGTAGCACCGTAGTTGGTGAGTGGCACTAAAAGGCTAAAGCCCTGCAACATTTGAATTTAATGTACCACCTTCACTAAATATAATCAAAACTGATAGTGAGAATATAAAAGCAAACATGAGATAAAAATACCATTATCTTACTTTTACAAGTGTTTGAGTGATTTTATTATTATAATCACTTTTTATTAAGAGACAACAGTGGAGAACAGACAGGAAGCGAAGCTGGAGAGAGAAAGAGAGAGGCAGGATAGGGGAAAGATCTTCGAGCAAGGATATGAACTTGGGATGCCTGTTACATCTTTGACCTTTTTTTGCTGGGACTTATGGTTCATTGGATTTAATCGCAATTGAAGTGTTTACCAGGTGTGCTACTGAGCAAGTTACTGCTTTAGAAAAGTGAATCATGAATCTAGTTATGGGATGCAGGCTTCAAAATGTAATAGTTTTTAAAATCTTGGACTACGGCAAAATTGTTTTGAGGTCAAAACATGGTGTTGTGTATAGTATATAGTCTATGTTAGTCAATTGTTCTGCCCCTGCAATCATAATTTGTGTGAAAATGAATAAAACACATCTGTGTTTTACTGCCATTAATGCTCAATGTTAATTTTTTTTTTTCAAAATAATTATACTAATAATTATTTTAAAATCCTGCGGTTAAATTATCTTTTTTTAATAAATATATTTCAAGTTTTAATTTTAAGCTTAATTGTTTTTTTTGTGTGCTTATGACATTTATAGTTGTATTAAAATTTATTTTAGTAGTTTGTAACATTAAGGTTTTTGTTTTTTTCCAGCTATAATGCTCATTTCAACCAAAAAACTGCTGTGAATTAAATGTATAAATACTTTTTACTTTTTTATAATTTTAACCAGAGGTTTTTCTTTTTTTTAATGCAATGTTTTTGGTAATTCATTGAATACATCACAGCCGCACATACCTGTGATGCACCCATCCCACCAGAAGGTGGCAGTGTTGTTGTTTTACTTTCACTGACCTCCATTCACATTGGGCAGATGCTTAAGTTCCCTGGGACCCTCGATGGTGGGGACACAGGTACGCATCCAAGCTGATGATGAAAACCTGTTCCCCAAAATGTCAAATGAATATGTCTCAGACGCCCATAATCGAATCACTTTATCAGCTCTGGCACTTAGATGAGGGTAACAGGTTCGGCTCTTCCTCTTAAACGTGCCGCCGTTCCTAGATCACATTGTCAGGCCCACGGGGGTCTTTCTACACCATCATGTCCTTTAGTGATGTCAGTCTCCTGAGTGCCCCCCGGCGTTCTTTTAGCCAGACAGGCAGTAGAGCTAAGAGAGGGAATTAAGAGGCTCTAATACAAAGCTGGCAGGGAGAAAAACAGTGGAGCTCAATTGTCAGCTTGACAAGGCATTCTCAGCCAGTTCTAATGAGGAGAGGGTAGTCTCAAAGGAAGCCAAGAAAGACGAGCTTAGCTAGAGCAAGGAACGATGGGTTTGGTGGGAAAGGGACTGCAGGGTTTCCTAAGAGAGTTCCATTCCAGAAAGCAGGGCTCCTTTTTTTTATTCAGTCCTGTCTATTCCTCAGCTGAATCTTTCAGGGAGATTCTTCCTGTTTGCGTTGGTTGTTTGTTTAACCACTGTAGAAGATTCTAGCTCAGGTGCGTTTTGTGATTATTAGCCCCAGGTGTGTGTAGTGTTTCCACTGTCTCTCTCTCTCGACTTCAGCCGCTCTCTCATTTGTTCAGCTGCTTTCACAGAGGACGGTGTGAGTGTGTTGGTTCTTTTAAAGAGCTAATGAGGCCCATACCGGCAGGTCCCTGCTGTCCTTCTGCTTTCCTCTTTGTGTTATGTTCACCGTCCCTCAGGTGAACATGAAATATTCCCCTTCACTGTTTTTTTCCTCCCTGCAGAGTTAGAGCCTGTTCTCTGATGTGTGTTTGTCTGTGTGCGTTGCTCCATCCCTCTGTGTCAGGTGCTTGTAGATGCCCCGTGCTCTAATGACCGGAGTTGGCTTTATACCCAGGATACCCTCCAAGGGGAAAAGTGGCTGAAGGAGAGAACTCAACTACCACTCTTACAGAAGGAGCTGCTCTGGTAAATATCTACGACGGGAACCCCCCGACACACACAAACACACACACATACACACACACTCATAGGCAAGCAGAAATCATGATAAATAATGCTGCAAATTTTGGTTTTCTTGTTACATTCTTGATTTGATGTCTGCAATTATCTTCTTGACAGTAACTAATAATTATTTTAGAATCCTTGGGTTAAATGGTCTTTTTTATATATATTTCAAGTTTTAATTTTAGGCTTAATTGTTTTTTGTGCTTATGCCATTTATAGTTGTATAAGAATTTATTTTAGTAGTTTTTAACATTAGGTTTTTTTTTATATTTTATGTCAGCTATACCACACATATGATTTGATTAGCTTTACTTAAAGGTGCCATAGAACGGAAAACTGAATTTACCTTGGTATGGTTGAATAATAAAGGTGCGTTCACACCGGACGCGAATGAAGCGTCTAGCGCGAGTGAATTACATGTTAAGTCAATGCAAAGACGCGAATA
>JAUCMU010000001.1:25231209-25246392 GCA_032275025.1 Enteromius treurensis
ATAATGTCCAGTGCTTTGCTACAATCTGTATTGTTAAAAGCGCTATATAAATAAAAGTGACTTGACTTGACTTGACTTGTAACCGAATTGCAAGAATACATAGCTCATACTAATATTTTCGAAGAGTTTTACTTAGGTTTTAACTCTTACCATTGACTTATTACTGTTGTAAACAATCTAAGATTGAGAACTGAATGCTGTCATTAAATCTATGTGTCTTTTCTTATGGTATACCACAGGGTTCTATTTTAGGACCTCTGCTATTCTTGTTTTATTGTAAAAGTTACATTCAGGCTTTGTATTTAGGCAGCACATTAATAAATTTTTGTTTATTTTTTTTATATGATGCACTAGACCTCTCATAGTTCCATCATGCAACATCAGATCTGCAGAGCCTACAAGAAGCACATGTTAAACAAAAGAAGGTTTACTTATTTTTATTTAGCATATTGTAAAACTAGTCACTTTTTTGTGACTGTGGACAAAAGTTAACTTCATTTACAGGCCATATCTCAGAGCAACATAAAATGTTGCATTGCTCATGACGTTTCTAGTCTCCTTGGATGGTGCGAGTCTGGTTGAGGCCTCCAATGTGACACTCAGGAGCTTATCGGCATGACTTCCCATTAATCATTTGACATTGTGGGTTGTCAGTAGCAATGGTCACCCATTGTGGTTACCCTAAATGAAACAAGGGAGTCCTGTAATGGGGTGCCACTTTAACGACTAGAGTTGAGAAGACCTTCTAGGGTGCCACAGTAACTCGGAGGGCTTTACGAAGGAAACCGGGCTTTACAGAAGCTGTATGGGGTGTGTACACTGAGCTTTTCACCACTCTCAGACATGCACTTATTTTAGAGAAGGGGAACGTCATGTACCTCTGTTTTACTACCATAAAGTGTCTCTCTCACTCGGTCATAACATGAACCCTGACTCGATGTTGCGCAGAATTCCAGACCTGCAGTTAGCTGCAATGCTAAAATTGGCACGCTGACCCCTGTGAAATGTATTCTGGGAATATGTTGTCTTTCACTTTGCCTTATGGGGCCAGTCCAGAATGCTACTTTATGAATACCTTGCACTTGTGACAAGAAGCTCCTCTTTCCTGGATATACACCCTTCCGCATAGTAATGCAATATAGAACTCAATGGAAATATAAATATAAAATTGTGTCTCGTAAGATCATGGTAAATGTTTTGGTTGTGTAATCTGGTTAGTGTGAAATTTATATGTTAAGGAGAGTGACTTATGCAACTGTTTACAAGCTTGCCAAATCCTTTTTTCAGACTCTGTTACAACTCACATTATGGTTCCCAGATTTAAACAGACTTTGTTAGGTTTTTGCAGATACTCTCTGTTACCATATGTATGTAAGTAACAGAAAACCAAGGGCATATCTATGGTACAATGTAAATGAGTGTAAGTGAATGTAACAAGCTCCTAGTGTGCCCAAATATTTAAAGTGACACTATCAGATACCGTCATAATATCCTGTCAGCAAGACACGGGTCATCTCTGTCTCTACCTGTCTCTCATCTTAAGTTAACCTTCTACTTTCCTCGAAAAGCTCCCGATGGGATCACCCGATGAGAGAACAGGAAGGTGCCTGGAATAGGCCATCATCCATCTGAAGATGATCTCTGTGTTATGCAATGAGCTCATGTGAGAAGTTCACTCCTCACTAACCTTCACCCAGCCTGGAGATCGGATTCATTTTCCAAATGGATGAAATGAATAGTTTTCGTTGAAACATCACCAATATTCAGTGTCATACGATCCTTTAGAAATTATCATAATATGACTGAAAAACGTGAATAAAAAATTGTGGAAATGATAATACAATTCATCCCAACCAAGTCTCACGGCAATTCGTACATATTTTACGAGGTGGCTAATTTGTACAAGTTCATGCGATTTTTGCTAAATCGTACGTATTTTATGAGTTGTCAATTTCCATGAATTTTTTCCGAGTAGCCTTCACCTAACCCCGCCCCTAAACCTACCTGTCACTGAGGTTTAGACAAATCGTACAAAAACGTACAAGTGAGGTTGTAAGAATTTGTATGAATTAGCACAATTTTGCCACCTCGTACAAATAAGTACGGATTGCCCATGTGTCACGCCCCCCAGGCATTCCATGTCTGTCGTGATCTGTGTTTTTGTTTTCTTTCAGTCTCCCTCGTGTGCTCCTGTCATCTGTAACCCCGCCCTGCTCCTTGTGTGTTAATCGTCTCCCCAGGTGCTGTCATTTATAGTCATTAGTGTCTGTGTATAAAAGCTGTGTTTCTTTCCGTGTGAGTCATGTCCCGTTAACGTTACGTATGGTATGTTCGCGTGAGCCCTGCGCAGCTCTCCGCACTTTCCTCCGTGTTCTTTGTTTTCTTTATTTTATTAAAGTTTAGTTTAATACAAGTTTCCTGCCTCCGTGTCCTGCCTTTCCGTGCCTAGCTCGCCGAGGAAGCGAGAGCGCGAGCTCCACGCGCCGACACATCGTTACAGTAATCATTTCCATTTTAGTTAATAATTTGATTACCACTTTTTTTTCTCAGTATTGGTAACCGAATACAGTTATACTTTGCAATAAGGTTTACACGTTAGTATGCAAAACTTACTTACAGTAACACATTTGTGTCAACAATCTTAAGCTTTATTCTGACAAATATTGTATAATAAAATAGCACGTCGGCTTTATTAGTATTTTATATTTAATTTACACTGCAATTGGATTTTATTTGATTAATTATTATTTATTAAATCTTTTTTTATGTTCTGACTCAGTGTGAGGCATTGGTACCCATTATGGCATCAGAAGACTTGCATCATACCCCTTTCTTAAAAAAAAAAAAAAAAAAAAAAAAAAGTTTCCTATTGTGTTGTGCAGCAGAGAGTTCACATGAGTCAGTCTCTAAACTTTTTTTTTACCATGTAACATAGTGAGTCATGTAACATATACTCCATGTATTACACCAGCAGGGAGAAAGTAATCACAAGGAACTAAGGTCCAAGTTTCCAAGAAACACTAATCACAATTACAATTACACAAAAACAGCACAATATATAGTCATTTATTATGTGAAAATGTCTGTGCTGTATTGAATTTACTGTAAAATGAAGTAAAAACATAATACTGTACATGATATCAGTTCACCCACGTGACCTTGACCACCCTCCAAGCCAAAGATTCAATTATCACTAGGGCTGAAGAACCTGTGGTTTGCCTTTTGGCTGTTTGGGATAAAGTGGTTCCAGAGTCTATTTTGAAGTGTCAAACATTTTTTTTTTTTTTTCTTTCTTTTTTTCCAGTTTTGTGATAGATATGTTTTCCACTCAGGTGAATGGCAGGGAAGTTTGGTAATTAGCAAAATACGATGGCAATTCATCAAAGGGGCTGAAGCTGAACAGTTGGGAAACATGACAGGCTGCTGTCAAAGAAACCAGTGGGTGGCCAGATTGAATAAAATGAAAACGCTACTTTGTGCCAGTTATTTTAGCAATGCTCTCCTGAAATACAGTAAAATGTTTCACAGAATCTGAGGCAGTGAACTTTGCAAGGAGAGAACCAAGAAAACATTGGGAATGAAGTTGCAAGATAGCTAGATGGCTAGATAAAAAAAAAGGGGATTAATGCAGTTCTTATATAACTCACCCATGGGTTTATTATATACTGGAAGCCTTTGGCGTAGCAAAACGTGAGCTTTTTTTAAGCCTCTGTAAATTTTGACAGCGCTTCCCTGTTGGACTACGGTGAAGGCTTTATACAACCTGAGAAGACTCAGATAACCTCTACCATCATTTTAAGAGCATATGATTGCACTTTACTATGCAAAGGTCACTTTATTTATTCATTTCTTCACTTCTATTTGAGACCAAACAAGCGAGGAAGAGCCATATTCTATATAGAGAACTCTGGGCTTTAGGCTCTTAGAGGCAAATTTAAGAATATAAGAAAGACCTATTAAATTCATCTTTAATAGATGATATTTTGTTTGTATGAAACCAAGTTCAAACTTAGAATCTTACTGACATCATACATGACTTTATTTAATTTGACAAATAAATGGGAACCATGACCCTTAAAGGGCTAGTTCACCCTAAACTGAAAATTCTGTCATTAATGACTCTCCGTCATGCCATTCCAAACCCATAAGACCTTTTTTCATCTTTGGAACATGAGTTAAGATATTTTTGATGATATCAGATAGCCATCTGACCCTTCATAGACAGCAATCCCAGATCCAGAAATGTTGTAAAAACATTTGTAATCAGTCCATATGTGACATCAGTAGCTCAACTTGTTTTGTGGCACTACTAGAGTACTTTTTTGTGCAAAGAAAACTAAAATAACATAATTTACTCAACCATTCTTCTCCCCTGACTTACGTCTTCCACCATTTTAGAGAGTATCACAATGCATACGCTTTGCTCAAGGCAAAAACAACCACAGATTATGTACATGTGCATGCTTTTCCCCGGGTGTAAACAAGATTACGTCAAATACGTTAAAGGTACTGTATGTAGGATTGACACCGAGTGGTTGAACTAGGTATTGCAGGTCAAATTCAAAATATTGGAGATGTTTTTTTTCACCCGGCCCTCTCCTACTCAGACTTGACGCTCACATAGGTTGCCAAATTAAAGACAGCAACTAGAACAATCGCAATGATGATGGAATGCACTGTGTTTATGCAGAGCAGGCAACCTGGATGCCGAAACACTTCAGACTTCGTAATTTGGAGATAGATGGAGGGTGGCACTTCCGACCAAAACAAAACATGACAACATAAACATTAGTTGAGGGCTGCAACTGCACTTTTTAAATGAGGATATCCAGGCTGTACGACTGCTGTCAGTGATACGAGTACTTGAAATTAATATGTTTTCCTAAAGCCTGTTGAACATAACAGAGACATTTTATGATTATTACAATACATTTCTTACATACTGCTCCTTTAAAGCTTGTTTATGAGTTGCTTTGTGATACTCTCTAAAATGGAGGAAGACGTAAGTCAGGAGAGAAGACGATTGAGTAAATTATGTTATTTTTTTCTTTGTGCAAAACAAAAAAAAATATTCTCCTAGCGTCGCAAAACTGAAGTTGAGGCACTGATGTCACATGGACTGATTACTGATGTTTTTACTACGTTTCTGGACCTGGAATCATTTCGTTTTCAGTATTGCTGTCTATTGAGGGTCTGATGGCTCTCCAATTTGACCAATAAGGGTTTTACGGGTTTGGAACAACATGAGGTTGAGTAATAAATGACAGAATTTTTATTTTTGAGTGAACTAACCCTTAACATTCACTTGATTGGCAGATAAAAGCACATTCTTAAAGGGATTGTTCAACCCAAAATTAATATTCTGTTATTAATTACCCTCATGTTTTTCTAAACCTGTAAGACCTTTGTTCATCTTCAGAACACAAATTTTATAGAATCTGAGAGCTCATTGACTCTGCATAGACAGCAATGATTTTACCACAATCAATGCACATAAACACAATATTAGTATGACATGTCCCTATTGTATTGTGTTCTTATTTCAAAGAACTTTTAAAGGGGTCATCAGATCTAAGTTGATATGATTCTTTAAGGTCTTAATGAAAAGTCTATAACATACTTAAGTAAAAATGTCTCAATGGTAGTGTAAAAAAAACACCTATTTGTTTGAAGGGCTGTTCTCCTGAGACTGTTTATATGGGAACTTTTTATTAGGAAAGGCGATTAGGTCATTATACTCACTTCTTCTGTTGATGAAGTTGGGTCACGAATGATTCACACTAACATATATGCATTCCCTTCAAAACTAAAGTAAGTTAACGGTAATCCTCTCTGTTTACAGCCTCTTAGATGTCATGAGTGAATGACGACTGCTATGTTCATCATTACATCCAGCAACAAAACACCTCAATTGCCTAATCAGAGACATCTTGTCTTCCCCTGCACCAGAGTCAACACAGTAAGGGACTGATGAAAGATCACTGTCTAAGTGCAGGTCTAAGGTAGGACGGTTTTGTCAATTAACTATCGTGGTAGGGACATGTGCAGAACTATGTCATCCTGCCAGGAATCTCAGAACAGCCTGATTTGAGAAAGGGGATGTTAAAATAATTTGTTGCTCTGCTCGCGAATGGTGTAGAGACAGCATCACTGATTATAATAACTTCTATTAGTATTTTGTGTGATGCGTGTCGTGTATACGGTGTAACATTGGTTCTGTTTTATTTCACCTAACTAATCATTGCCTGGGTTGCGTAGGCTATGTATGTGTGGGGCGTCACAATCGAAATAGGGGCATGACCCTTTTGGAGTAGGGGACATTGCAAAAAATTGCTTACCCTGCCTTTAATATATTTTAAAATGTAACGAAATTTCAGCAGTGATTATTCCAGTCTTCAGTGTCACATGATCCTTTAGAAATCATCCTAATATGCTGTCAGGAAACATTTAATTTTATTATTGTCAATGTTGTAAAACGTTCTGTATCAGCCTGACTGAAGACTTTTTTATGAAATAAATCCAATATAAATGCAAAAAAAAAATAAAATAATAAAAAAATAAACGGTATTGAAAGCTGTTTTAAAGGTAAAATCTTTTTAATGAATTACACAGTTATTAAGCCTAACTCAATCTTTTAAGTGTAACCTTAAGGTTGCCATCAAGTATTCAAAGCATATGAATGCAGAGGGGTGTGAGTCATCTGGTTTTCCCTCCTCTCTCTGTCTTTCTCTATCTCTTCTCCAGCTGTACTCTGAGGGCTCAGTGCTCAGCCAGTCAATTGTGTTTTGATGTTCCTGTGAAGCTTACAGCTGCACTTAGCACTCAGGAGCCATAACATACATTAGCCTTCCCCATATCCCTCCCCTGTCTCTCCTCCTCTCTCTCTTTCTCCTCTCCTCCATCCTTCTGTAATCTCGACTGCTTTCCACTCAATCGCCCGTATTGCCTAGTGTGCGAGTCACGGATGTGCACCCGTGGCCGTCAGCTCCCGAGGTCAGCCGCCAGTGAGCGCGTCACGCGTAATTACCGTTATTTATGGACCTCTCGAGCCCTGCCACGCTCTTCTGTCACCGCGTTTGTTTTCAGAGCCACAGCTACGGTGTCTGTAGCCTATACCTGCATATGACGAGCCACAAAAAGAGCGAGTGTGTGTCCATCATGTCCCTTTTGCACTGTGTTTTGCCTCTCATGGTATGAATTATGGGTCTGGGCATGTATAGTCAGCTACTCAGGAGTCCTTGCTGTTTGCAGCTGGAGACAAATGCTAAATCTCCAACTATCAAGCATGACGGAGGTTTATGTGATGCTCAACAACCGTACAGGCCAAGGGTAAAGGCACTGTGACAATTACCCCATCAACCACTCATCTGATTTAAGGGGTGCAGTGTACTTTGACACATGAGTTTTGATATTGTCCATTGTCATTATTCGGGGTGAGTAGGTACTCCTGTTGAATAAGTAATTTCTTTACTATTTGAAAAATGCTTTTTTGACACACTGTACTATATAGTAGGGATGCAATGGTACAGTGAGCCCATCGGTTCGGTTTGTATCACGGTTTTCTGGTCACGGTAACAGTTCGGTTTCAAATCATTCGTTCATCACGTGTCAGCCCAAAAAACTTAACCTATGCAGCCTGAGCCGTGCGCGACTGAATGAATCACTCCCACGAGACGACTCGTTCTTCCTGAGTCACATTAAAGATTTGTTCAAAAGGAACAAATTGTTCAAGAACGACACATCACTAGTCTTGAGAAGTTCTGACCATCGCTTGATTGTCTATGCGCTTAATACACAGAAAATGCAAATTTTAATTAAAAGGAAATTTTAATGCCTCAAATAGGCTACTGAAATATCGCGGTTCACGTGGGTGCACCGAACCGAACAGGGCTAACCGAACGGTTCGATAAACCACCGAAAATCATTGCATCCCTACTATATAGTAGTATACATATTTGGATGTAGCCTCTTTCTTTTTCCTTTATCGCACCCTGTTTGTTGTAAACCAGGAGTGAACTTTTAGGTTGCAGATTGGACTAAGCACACCTTCTATCACAAGTTGGAAGATCTGTGTTTGGATATAAATGAATTCACTATAGACTTTTTAGTAACACTTTATTTTAGGGTCTCTTAGTTGCTGATTAGCATGCATATTACTAGAATATTAGCCATTTATTACTACTAGTTAAGCACATGCTAATCCCTTATTCTACATCCCTAATCCCACCCAATAAATAAACTTAACAACTAACTTGCCAACTATTAATTGGCAGAAAATTAGGAATGCAATTATGGAAAAGTTGTAGTTAATAGTGATGTATTCCCTATTCTAAAGTGTTACAGACTTTTTTTATTATATTTAAGATGTACAGTAGATAGTTGGGGATTTCAAATTTGATTAACAGTCTTTTAAAAATGTTAAGTTTGCAGATATTTTTCCTGCCTTTCAATTTGTATATCACTCCACGTCTTTAAATGTGCACTTTTCAGACAGACTAACAGTCTATTTGTGTTGGAAAATTTTAAGTGACCCTTTTTGCATGCTCCATTTTTTCCCCAGCAGGTGGTAACAAGTGTAATTTTGATTGTTATGAGTCTGTGAATCATTCAAGGGCTGTGCTCAAATTCGCTCATTCATTACTCCTTACTGTAGTCGACAAATATAGTCTAGTATGTTGTTCTTATGTGCCGTGTTCCTCATTGGTCAGTTCTTGTCATGTTAGTTCTTTACTTAAGGTGTTGAACAGAAACACCTGCCCACTGCAATGATAGAGCTTAGAAGTGCCAGGACAAATTTTAATACAACTCCTGTTGGATACGTCTGAGAGAAGAAAGTCATATACAAACCTAGGAGGGGTGGGGGTTGACTTAGACCATCTGACCACTTCAATGAATTAAAGTGAATTAATTAAAAGTTAAATAAACATAAAAATGTTGTTTAATAGTTCCTATAGTTTACTTTTGTTAATGCAAGATTAAACAAATAAATGACACAAGTAAAAGGCATACAGTAAGTTTAATTACTGTAGCTAGCAGAGAATATGACTAAAGTATGAATAAGGCATTTGCATGACTACTGATATTTGTGTTACGCTTTTGTCTATTTGATTATACAAATAGCTCAGATTTATTTTGATGTTATAAGTGCACCACAATACCAAGAAAAACTCACAGTAGAACATCAGGGTTGCCATCTAGTATTAACATCAATTACCACATGGTGTGAAAAAACCATAAAACTTACATTACTCAATTTTTTTTTCTATTGCTAAATGCAATATTACACTCACAAGTGCACTGCTGGTCTGACTATTAGGAAGAACAAAATCACAGCTCAGAATATGAATCTTTCTCAATATTACTTAAATAAGCTCAATATAAAATTGGCAATTAGAAAATGGACAATGGATAACTTTTTTCTCAGTAAATAAAAAAGGTTGTGCCCTGTGAAATACAAACATGCAGCATTACCAAAAAAAAAAGAAAAAATTCCCACTGCAGATAAAACCAGAATAGTTTGTATATAACCCACTATAACAAATGAACATGAATGTTCTTAGCATATTTCTTAATATAATTTGTTGTTCCTCAAAAGCTGAAACTTCCACGGGTTGAGTCTTTTACATCCCTGCAGCTACTGTACAATGCAGGCTTAATTTTCGACGACATCTAATTAATGTGATTTCTCTCTGCACACCTCATTGATTATTATAATACTCTCAAATTACAGTATTAATAAACCTTGATCAAAGAGCAAACACTAATTATCCCCAATGTAAATTATTTCTTTTAAACAGTTCCTAGCTTTTCCTATTATTAAGATACGATTAGAATAACATCAGCGGAAATTAAATGAAAGGTTTATAATATTAAACAATAACTGATTCTGCAAGGGAGTCCCCAGCTTCATTCTTAACCTCTGTCATGCTGGCAGAGATAAAAGCATATGTGACTCCAGCATCTATTTACTGCTTAGCATTTTGACAGGAATGCAAACAGCTTGGGGGGTGCTGTCAGTGTTCATTAGTTTGCCAGTCCTTCCTTTTAAAGTGTTATCCCTGTCTGAGGGTTTGGGTGAATGTGTGTGTGTTGATGGGAGGTGTCCAAGAACAAAACAACTGAATTCTAGTCACCACTCTTAGAGTTCCCCATTATGCAGCTTAACAAATCTGGAAAGTCAGAACGTTCATTATTTTAGTGTTGGGAAGAGAAGTGCATTCTGGATGATTCTAACACTGGTAATTGGTTTGTTGGGGAAGCTGGCTGTCACTTGTGTCTGGCTAAGCAACAAAGTCGAAATCACAAGATATTTGAAGAAACAGCGTTCCCACACTGTGAGGGGGATTGAGTGTATGAGTGTGACTGCATTTATGAAGGTGTGAACTTTTTATTTTTCTTAGAAATGCTTACTGTGAAGTAAACTTCTTTGTTGGAGTAAACTTTCGTTATCCAGTGTTGTAGATATCACAGCAGTCTAGTAGTTAATATTTCTGCTTACATAGTATTATTGGACTGGCAACAGAACAGTATTTACAATCATGCAAATGTATTTTCACCACCAAACACCAGTCAGACATGTTTTTGTTTACTTGTGTGATTCCCCCCACCCCCCACTCCTTCATGTTGTGTGTGTGTGTGCATGGAGTGGTGTTTTCATTGGTGAAATTGCCTCTTATTGACCCCTCTGTACTGTATTGCCTCTACTCTGTAACGCCAAAATCACAGTGGCTCCTATTGACTCGTTAACTGCATCTAGAGACGCCACAGGCTCTCCATTAAGCTCAATTGCTAAATCAACATGGTTGGATAATCACATATAATACTTACAATGGCCAGTTCCTGACATGGGTCACAGGATGTGCCATTAGGCCTACAATTGTCCACATTAAGTAGGCTAAATTTGCTCTATAGTTTGGTTTCATATTGAACTGTAAAACTGAGCAGTTTCAATAATATAATACATTTTCTTAAAGGGTGTGAGGGCTAATGCAATTTCATGCATGTTGAGTTATTTACAATGTTAAAGAGATGGATTTTCATGCTAAACATGACCAAAGCTTCAAAAAAGAATAAATAAACAATATTAATAATTAATAAGAATAATTTTGGATTTATAACAAAGTATTTCTGTGCCAAATGCACACTCACTGGGTTCTTCGGAAAACTTTCAGAATCAGTGAAACAGACAGTGAGTGAAACACTGTACTACTCTATAGGTAGGCTACTCAAGATTAACATGAGATTGCGTAAAACTGTGTTTATTATGTTCCCTAGATAATAGTTACATAAAATCAAACTGTAATTAAACTGAGCGTAATATGACTGAGTTGCAGCATATTTCTTGTTTTGGGCTGAAAACTGAAAACTCATGGCTATATACAGTATACTGCAAGTTGCTTAATTATATGCATTCAAGTGTTTAGTCATAGTTTCTTTGATTAGTTACGTTAGCATATGCCAGCATGAAATATTGTTAGCTGGTCCTTAACCATTAGTGATGTTTCTAACGTGGTGTTAACGCAATAAATCTGTATGCATTCAATGTTTTCATTGTAGTCCCCATAAAACAAAAAAAAAATATTTGGATTTTATTAGGGTAATATTTTTGCCATTAGGTTAAGCTTGTGTGCTCCAAAAATTCACATTTACGATATACCAGCATTCAAAACTTACAATCTCTCCCTTTCGCCAATACTTTTGCCCCCGACTCACATATCAGACCCATTTGAATTCTACACATGATGCTGTATTTTTTAGTGATATGGATGAAATTGGGTGGAAAAACTATTAGGCTACAAACAGCATTGATGAGAGAAAGATATCACTGGTGCCATTCACCAACATTACACACTTTTGAAAGTACTCATCCTCAGCCAAGGGTGCCACTATGGTTTTTGGGTCCCCCGAACAACGTAGACTTGGGCCCTCTTCGATAGAAAGTGCGTCCAGGCCCCCTCTCCCTCGGTGGGCCCTTGGAATTGTCCATACCTAACAGAACGCCCTGTTAACAGACCCTGTCCTAGCATTATCACTATTTTGCTTTAGTAACAGTTCCATATAAATCTAATGGGCTGTCATAAGCAGTTGAATGCAGCTTTATCAAGTTGATATGAACTGAATGCTATTTGCCATTTAAAAAAATGTGGCGGAGCTTCTTAATATGTAATTTCTAGATACTTTAGTGGACTTTCAATTAAATTAACATGTTTGTGTAAAACAATATAGAAATGCAGTTCTACTTACTCAATTTGATTAATTGAACTTAAGTAATGTAATTTAATGGTTTAAGTTTAATGTACAGTACTCCGCTGGTTATTATCAGAAAATAAACGCAGACAGTGTAAGAAGAACCTTGACCCAACGTAAATGTCTTGCATCATTCTAAAGTGTAAGGTGAGTGTTGTTTTGATTTGAGAGTGGAAAAAGGACTTACATTTTTGCATCTCTTCAGAAGACTTTGAATATTCTCTTGTTATATACTAACTATCTTCTTTTGGGTTTCACAGAATAAAGGAAAAAATAAAAATGTAGAAAGATGAGGGTGAGTAAATGACAGATTTAGCATTTTTGGCTGAACTACTGTATTTAATGTTGCTCTTGACACGTTTGCATCTCTAAAACACTTAAAATAAATGGAAACTGCAAATATGTCTCATTATAAATCCATTTACATCTTCGGCTACATTCCTGGCCTTTCAGAATACAGTTTGGATTCTTCCAACAAAATCTGAACCGTGGCTGGTGAGTCCTATAAAAGATAATGTCATTTATTGTTCTGGCAGAGTAAAGGCCAACCATATGAGTCCTTCGGCTTTAGTGTTTCCACACCATTTCTATTAAGAGCTATTAACCTGCTTAAAAGAGACTATCAGTCCCCTTATATTTCCAGATAGCGCTTTGAAGATCACTGCTTTTCAATGTTCCCTCATTTAAAGCACCTTATTTCACTGGGAAAAGGCCATGGAGTCAGGCGGCCGTATCATGAATAATTGGAATAAATTTGCTTCCTTCATTTCATATTTCATGCACCATACTCCTTCGAATAACTCAGGCTGTAATTGTAATTGCAAAGTCTAATAAGGAGTAACATGGTTTAAATTAAGAAAGCCACTGACCGTGAACCTTGCAGTAATTCTTAATTCTCTTATTTAATTTCTAATAAAGCACCCTTTCGGAATTATAGAGCGCTTTCTGCTTTGATCTGATCCGCATGCCTCTCATTCTCTCTTGTAATCCCTCAGGTAAATGGGGATTTAGGCTTATAATAGCACACACACACACACACACGCTCACAAAACCCACCACAGGTCTTCTGTCATCGGCAATGACTGATGGAGATCAGAAAAGCAAAACTATTCCAGAGAAAGATGTTTGTTTCCCTCTCTTTGTTAGAGCTCATGCTGTCTGCTTCTTGTACATTCAGTATGAGGAACCTTAAACCAGATACACTGTTTACAGTGACACATGTTAGAAATCTAACCTTGCCTCTGTTTTTAATGAAGCGTTTCTCAGAAGCACGAAGTATGAAATCAGTTTTCCTGGCAGTTTCAACCTTCCTCAAACAACAGCTACACTCCCTGGTGTTCTAATAATGCTGTTTTATTAGTTTTACATTGCATCTTTAATGAAATTCATACATTCACAGAGCCACTGTTGGGTAAGAACTTACAAGCGTGCATATTGCCTGATCTTATAGTCCCCAAACACACACAGACACCTTTGCATCTATAAAAAGAGATCTCACTGGAAGTATAAATCGGGCTTTGTAGCTTTGTATACGTTTGTTTAAAGTTGCCGCAGCTTGTTACCTAAATTCTCAGATAAACATCTGTTGTGAAGGAGCATGAATGTGAAACTTCACATCTCTATATGTGTTAACAGGACTTGGGCTTTGTGCTTCTACTGTTGCTAAAGTGAAAAAGTGGAGGGTCTGTTACTTTTAATGGTAGGTTAATCGCTCAATGGCTCTGAATCTGAACACTGCAACACTGCGGTTTGTCAGTTGAGTGCTTTTCATTATGCATTGACTGGGTGAGATGAATTATGTAGGGGATGGAAATGTTTTACAAAACTAGTTAAATCATCAGCATTTATTATTGATGATGCTAAAAAGATGGCCAGAAATCCAAGTCACGCGAAGAGACAACGTTTATACAAAAATAAGGAGGTCCCATGTCCTGGGGACATTATCTCGATTTTCTGTGATGTATTCCACATTGCAAAAAAATTGAATTTTTGCTAATTCCTCTGATTTGTTACCAAGAGGATTTCATATAGCAGACCAGTATGAATGAGGTTTTATCTAACTGCAACAAAGTCAGCATCAGAAATAATGTATTGAAAACTATAAACCCATCTATAATGTTTGGCATCATATACTACCATCTCTTTCCAGCAGACGATGGTATGAATTTATGAAGTAATGTTATAGATTTATGATTTTTTTTGATGGGGAAAAAAAGAGTAAGGAAAAAACATTAAAAAAAAATAGTTCCACCAAGTACTTCTGCACAGAGGTGACATAAATGAAATGGAAATGATTGATCAACGTATATATATATTTTTTAGAAATATGAAAGGGTATTTTTACACGTTAAAAATACTGTATGTTCTAGCTTGAAAGCGGTAAATGTAAGACTGCAATGATTCTGCATTTTATTTGAACACTTGAATAGCTCTGATACTGTACAGCATAAGGTCAGAGCTCACATATTTTACTTTGAATTTATGGGGAATTCATTTTACACAGAATATGAGTTGGCACTGATGCTTCTCAGAGCAGCCTGATTGATTGATCTTATTGTGAACAATTCATCCATGTATGTTTCTTTTTTGACCTTGTAATTGCTAGTTAAAAAATCATCTTCTCGATCTCTGGTAAAAAGACTTCCTTTTGGTTATGTATGCTATACTTCTTCAATAATGAAGCCTGATTAAACACTGCCTCTGTCTTACATTCAGATACACCTCTATCAACAACTAATGGATTGAACCAAGTTCCTGCTCTGCACTTTTTTCATGTGATATACATTGAAATACAAAAGAAAAGATTTACTTCCTTTGCAGCATGTCTCTCCTCAACCACCACCAGTGTGCAGATTCCACTTGGATGATGCGACGGCTGCCACAGGACAACGGCGCCAGTGCACTCACCACACACCAGCTACAGGTGGAGAGGAGAGA
>JAUCMU010000001.1:25257074-25267358 GCA_032275025.1 Enteromius treurensis
GCTCCTCCTGTGTAGTTCTGGGCTGATTCTTCACCATTCTTAGCATCATTGATACCCCACGAGGAGAGATCTTCCATAGGGCCCCAGTCCGATTGGAAATGCACCTATGCTGAAAATTGAAGACCCCTTCATGATTTCTAAGTAAGAGAACTTGCAAAATCACAGGGTGATCAAATACTTATTGACCTCACTGTACGTACACACATTCACATATATAAGGCTGCATTTATTTGATAAAAGCTACAGAGAAAAGATCATTGTGAGATATTAATGCAATTTAAAGTGATGGATCAAATGTCAGCATCATTAAGTCCTCTGTGTCACATGATCCTTCAGAAATCATTCTAATATGCTGATTTATTATTAATGGAAACAGCTGCTTATTTATAATAATAATAATAATAACTATTATTTTTTTTTTTTTTTTTTTATTATTATAGATTTTTTTGACCTGTAACAGTATCATTGAAGACTGGAGTCATGGTAGCTGTTGAAAATTCAGCACTGCATCAAATAAATCACATCTTCAAGTAGGTTAACATAGCAAAACCAATATTAGGAATTGCAATACAATTTCACTATATTTCTTTATATATATATATATATATATATATATATATATAATAAATACTGCCTTAATGAGCATAACAGACTATATTTAAAATCTCACTGATCTTAAAAATTTGAATTGCAGTAAGTAAATGAAAGCTGGAATTAAAACATAAACAAAGAAACTGAAAAAGGTCATGTTTACAATTGTAAGTAATTGTGAAATGTATAAGTTTGTGAAAAGGTGTAAATTATATTTATCACTGCTGCTTTTTAACATTCAAAAATACTTTAGACAGTCTTCACAATCACAATAATGTGTCTAATTTGCAGAGTTAGTTTTTGTTGTTCCCCAAAAATGTTTTTGACCGATTTTTTTCTTCAATCACCTTCCATTACATAACCTTCACCAAAGTAAGCTTAGTGAAAATTTACAGAATTTGGTTCTGGCCAAAAATGTGTGGACGTTGTCATTTTCCTGGCGTTTTGGTGCCTGTCAAATATGACCCCGTTTTTTTTTTTTTTTTTTTATAAGACTGAATGTGGCCTTTGAGAATAACATAAGATAAAATGCCTGATTGTTTAACACTGCTCTCACTGTCACACAAAAACACACAGACTCAAATGAGAAACTGGGGTATGAGTGTGTGCAGCGGCAGAGTGAAGTTTATGATTTCTGGAATCTTCTGTGTCCTTGGGGCAGAGGCGGATTAGCCCCTGACTCAAACAGGATCATGAGTTAAGAGAGAGGGACCGTGACAAAGCTGGAAAATGGGAAGAGGGGAGCTCTGCTGTCCTTCATCTGTCCTTTCTGTGACCTCTCTCTTTCCCGCCACCGCTAGGAGAAAACCCATTATATTCCACAAACCATGATAGGTGTTTGCTAGATGCTGCTCTTTTGCACTGATCTGAGACCTGCTCCTAAGCTTTTCTTAAAATGGTAATGGATTTGGCCAGGATCATGATTTGGCTGATCTTAGATCAGGTAAAATGATTTTGTGATGTGTTGTTAGTGTCAGGCAAAACAGCACACATGGTGGAATGTGCCAATGGAATCGATTAAGCGTCTTCTTTTAATCTCCTGAGCGGGAATTTATTTGATCATTGGAACACTTGTCAAATTAGAGAGCACTGTAATTATTGTACTTCGTGGGCTTACAGCTTGTCTGAAAGCGTGTGCTGAAAAATTATTTTATGAGGGTGTCATCCGCTGACTCTATGCTCTTTTTAAAGATTCCTATCTTTAGATTTGAACTCTTCTTCCACTTCAATGCTTCAAAAGTTTTAAATTAGGTCTATAGTGTATCGAGCTGGTATACACTTACATGGGGTAATCATTTTGTCATTTACTCACCTTCGTATTATTCCAAACCCACTTCATTCAGCAAAAGGAGAGCTCCTGAATAATAACCTGGACTCTCTTTTCAGTATAATGGGAGTGAACGATGTGTTTCAAGCTAAAGAATGACATGAATGTGCAGTGTCATAAAAGTAGGCTAGTTAATTTGCTTTATGCACTGTAAAGGCCCAAAAACACATAAATAATTTTTTTATTGTTTTTTTAAGTCCAAAATACCTTTGCAGCGGTATACAGATATAAAATATAAAATATAAATACAGGTATAAAATCCAGATGCTTCCAGATGTGTTTGAAATCAACCGGAGAATTACCTATTATGTAATCGTCTTGGACCAATGGTAATGAAGCAAAGTTTTCCAGAAACTGTTTCAAACTTCTGAAATTAATTCCAAATGTAGTTCATCTTGGCCTGAATTTGTTTGAAATGACATCACACCAGTAAATATGTTTGACTTTGAAGGACTGGATCATTTAAAATATTTTTGTGGAAATGACTGCCTTGAGGAACAGATTGAGATTTATAAAATCTTAAAGGGTTGGTTCACCCAAAAATCGAAATTAGGCTGTGTTTTATTTACATTCGAAGTGTATATGACTTTCTTCTTTCAGATGAATCCAATCGGAGTTATATTAAACTGCTCAGACCCCTCCAAGCCTTTCCTTGGGACTAAACGGGTGTTTGCTGTTTACATGTTTGAAGACATTATATAAAGTATGCACATCCATAAGAAAACATCCATTACCTGTCTCTGGGGGCCTTCTGTAGTGAATCAATGTGATTTTGTGAGATGAATATTAATATTTGAAACTTAATAAACACTTTTTCTCACTTCCACTGACTGTGGCACACAGTGTGTTATTAAATAAAGTAGCAACATTCTATTTGTGAATGAAGAATTTTCTCAGTGATTTCTTTTCAATAATTCTAGTTCATAAAGCCTGACTTTTAGAAATCTGATGAACCAGAACACTTGCAACATCACAGATAGTTACAACTAACACATTTGGTATACCATTATATTTATATTTATCATGTTTAAAATTTTAGATCCAGTAGTTCAGTTTCTTTAATTTAAAGTCCTTTACAAAAAAACATCAACAAACAAACTAAAAAAATATTATTGGGTAAACATTGCCTTTAAAGTCACAATAAAATCAAAATTGAATGTGTGTGTGTAGATATATAATGTTTGCAGACAAATTTCGGGAGGAACACATACAAATGTACAGCCGCCGCCTCGTTCTCCAATCAGCCTGATTGCCCTATCAGAGCTAAGAGGTTTTCCTTTAAAAAGTGCAAATTCCCTTCCCCCGGTATCTTCGTTCTTTACATCACTCAATTCAGCATAGTTTTTACCTCGCCTCCGCTGCCGAACTTCTGACAAAATCCGGGCACACAGTTCAACACTATCAACCTGCACAGAGATTTGTCATGTAAATTATAAAAAAAAAAAAAAAACTTCAACACAGTAGAATACATCAACATATTTCTTTGTGCGATGTGTGCACATCTCACTTTCAAATAAAAGTACTCAGAGTTTGCATGTGGTCAAATATTAAAAGCAAAGGGATTAAAAGAAAAAAAACACGTGGACCCCTCCCGCCGAAATCAATTTCACTACAACATTGCAGTGGACGTTAGAGCCGGAGCATCGCATCCACTTGGTGGACCGCTCCCAAGCTCACCTACAGAGCACTACAGTGGCTCCACTGTCTATTCCAGTCACCGCAGTGGCTCCCTTATCCAACCCCGCCACCGCAGTGGCTACCCCGAAGTCTCAATGCCATGTTCATCCTGGCTTCTTTGTTCTCCTGAGACATTCATTATTTCACGGTTAATTCTAAATTTGACCCAAAAATCCACCCCACAACAATCTCCTTTTTCATTAAACAAGGCAAAACGGACCAGTTTAAGACAGGCCATTTTATTTACATTTCAAACTCCAGTCCCCCATCTGCCCCTACCAAACTCGCCTAGCCTTTCTCCAGTACAGAAATTCCTAGTCACGGTCCTCCATCGACCTTTTGTTTACTGATTCCAATCAGCCAGCTTCACGTTTTCGGTTTCAAAAACACCTCAAATCAGTCCTCCTCCACTCCGGCATTCCAACAGAAAACTTTTCTTCACATTCCTTCAGAATTGGAGCAGCTAAAAGAGCAGCAGAGAAAGGCTAGTCACATCAGCAAATACAAACCCTTTGCTGTTGGTCTTCAAGCGCATTTAAAGCTACTGTACATCCGCTCAGACCAATCCAGGACCAAAAAAGCTCTCCAAACCTTGGCCACCTCCTTGGCCTCCCCGCAGCAGCTTCCCCAACAGAGGCTAGCACAATCCCAATTTTATCAGTCACCACTGTGGCCATCCTAAGCCGGAAACTCACATTACGCTTCTGTTTCAGGGGACAGCCCAAAACAGGAGCATTGCACCCACCGTGGTGGACCGCTCCTGCAAGGGACCCTCACAATGCACCCTCTGTCTTAGTATGAGGACAATAAAGTTGGAGCTCTTGCACCCACCGCCAAGGACAGCTTCCGCCAGAGACGGCCATTTTTTCACAACTCTGCTTTGACAGTAGGACAGTCATGGACCGCTTCAACCTTGGTCTAACACCTTGTTTACACTCACATCTACATTCACATGTACGACTGCGCATACCTTCCACCCAATTTTCTTCCCTAATCGTCTAGCACCTCTGCATCTTTTGGGGGGCGCATTACGTTTGGCTGCCGTCCTCAAATATCTTGCTTTTTGGAGGGGCACGCGGGTATCAGGCCGGACACTTAGCTCTGCCCAACCCTCGCCACCTAGGGGTTAAAGTCCCTAGGGCTCGGGGTCTGCCGAGCTCTCAGCCCGCTTCCCGAACAGTACGCCAAACACACTTTATTGTATTCAATTATTAATGAGGAAGTGGGAACTTTTGAAACATATATATATATATATATATATATATGTGTGTGTATGTATGTATGAACTTGTCCAGTCCTAAATGTTTATTATTCATACGTCCCAATAAAGAAGGCCATTATTTATGCTGACTTTAAAAATGTCTTTCTCAAATCATTGCGATTTGCTTTCAAAGTTCATATTTTTCTACAATATTCCTCATTGGCCTCATGTTTGTTGTGTTGTGCAAGTTCCTCTCATGCTGTCCTCCTCAAAAGCCTTCAAAAGAAAAGCCGGCTTTCCACAGTCTTAAACTTGCATACACTTTTTGGAGGTTAAACCCAATGACAACCTACCTCTTGCTTTTTCCTTATCTCTCGCCGTCATTTCTGACACCCACAGTGCCTTGCTGCAGCTCCCTGTGGCCCCGTATCTAATATTTCTGAAGAGCGCAAGAGGCCTTTCAATACTCTCCTCACCTGCCTCCTTTAAAATCCGATAGCGAAATCCGTCCGCACAGCCCCCCCTCGCGTTCTGGATCAATACTGTCAACAGGAGCCCAAGTGTGTGCCGAGACACTTTTATCGATGTGCTTTCCCAGCTTAAGCACCAGAGGAAATCACGGTAGCAGGGGGTTCTTCAGTTTAAAGTACCCCAGGACGGAGAGGGTTTCTCTGGGTCAGGGAGGTGCAGTTCAGCCCCTGTAAGCGAAAGTGATTGAATCCCTTACAAAGGTCCGGAGCTCTGGGTGATTGTGATTAAGCACTGTAGTCCTGTCAAGGGACGTTTCTTGTCCTTTTCCCAGCAGTGGTTGTTAATGTTGCTTTGGTCCTTGATGATGAAGCGGCATGGGGTTGAAGCTGTATATCAGTTCTGACTGAGTAAAAAGTGATTTTAGACTTCCAGTGGATTCGACTTAAGGCTCACTGCTCTGGACATACCTTGTTGTTAACAATTGTGTAAACTGGGCAATGAGCAGCAAAAGGTTTTTGAGCTATAGGCAGTTAGTGCAATAACATCCCGGCTTCTGACATATAAATTAGGGTTTATGAGTGGTGTGGTGATCATTTTGCTATCTATTCATCTGTTCAAATTTACATAATTAACTTAATCATACATAATCATACATATTGCAAATCAGAGACAATTAATTAATTTCCCTATTAAACTTCATTGTCGTTTTATTTCCAAAATTGCAGTAAAAACAGCATAAGGCTATCATAGGACCTATTACTGCAGACCAACATTTTGATAAAACCCATATGTAACCAACACAAATTAAGTGTTAATTTTAAATAACTGTTAGTAGTTTTCAAAGATTTTTTTATTACTTTATCATACATAATTTTTCTTTTTAAGAAAAGGATTTGTGATTGAACTTTTAATAATTAGTGAAATGTAAGATGTAGTGCAGACATTTCAGTTTAACATACTATTGTAGTGCTAAGCTTGTTCTTATGATGAGATTTGAAGGTGATTATATATACATAAAATCTTTTTCTTAGAAATTGTCTTTAAATCCTACTCATCTTTTAAAGCCCACACACATGAATATCCCCTGCTCTCAGGAATGGGAGATGTGGAGGAGTTGGCTGACATTACTTATATATGTGTTTTTACTGAAGTGCTTTTCATGTTCAAGTCAACAAATCCACTTAACCTTCCCTTTTTTTCCTTTTCGTGCTTTTTTTTTTTTTCAGAGGCTTGCTGTGTTTTTTTCTTTTGAGTCCAGAAAAGTGAGCAAATGTTTCTGAAAAAGTTTTGATTGTCTTTGGAGTATACAAAGCTTCCAAAGTGTCTTTGTGTGTGTATATATCTGTCTGTCTTTGAGCACTATTTCAGGGAACTGACAGCACAGAGACAAAATAGAGATGAACTGATGAACTCTGCCAGAATACAAAAGCCAAACAAAACAAGAAGTTATTTTAGCAATGGCATAAGAACATTTTACACTAAGCAATTTATAGAGCTTCAAGTATGGAGCTCATGTTCAGGAATAAATTAACAACAAGAGAGATGTGCTCGTGAATAAGAAAACTCTTAATATCCCTTTTCTGAAGTGAGCGGTTCGATTAGTTTGGCGTGTCTTTTGATTAATAGACTCCCATTTCCATTTCTGTTTTTTTTATCAGAAATTTATCAGAGATCGATGTTTTATATTAAGATAAAGCTTTAAGCTGTGTAGTTTTTCAGTGGTGCCTGAAAAAAAAGCTTCTATCTGGTCCATCCTTTACTTTAGCACTTTTGTTTTATTCATGCTAATATGTGTGTTAATTCCTTTTCAGGTGCACAAACCTGTGTTTATTTTTGCACCGCTGTAAACATTTCAGTGATGTTGACATTAATGTGCCTCTCCCAGCTGATAAAACAGAGGAGCCACTAGCTTTGGGACTCTCAGAGCATTTGTTCATCAAATGGCCAGAGGAGAGCAGGGCTTACCACTCAAAGGGAGAGCAGAGGTAAGCTCCATAAATATAACACACACACACACACACATGCAGTATCCTCTTTTAAACTACACTGGCTTAGAGGTGAAGTGTGAGCCTAAGGCAGGGCTTGCTCTCCTTATTGTAAAATATGGTAGTATTAAACAGACTCTGAAGGCTGTCAGGACTTCTGGGACAATGGAGAAGCCACAGTTAGAAAGACCTCTCATAAAATCCTTGTTTCAGACCCCACATTCACAACCCAGAATTTCTGTGCTTGTCTTTAAATGAAAACAAAGAAAATTATTTTTTTATATTTTTGTCTTGCTAAACATATGCACTCTTAAAACTAAAGGTGATTCATCATAGAAGCCATAGAAGGACCTTTTGTCTAAAGTTTATTTTTTGATAAAAAACATGGTTTCGAGAGGATCGTGAACGCAGTAATCACCCACCATAACCATCCACGGCTGGCAGCCGGTTCCCTAATCAATCTCTCCCAATCAAATCGCTTTCCCCTGGCTATAAATTCGCCCCAATTTCACATTCCCATATCTCGCTTGATCGTATCCCTCCCCCTCCCCTTCGCCATACTTCCATCTGGGGGGCAGTCAACGAACGACCGAACACCGAACCCTCACCCTCACCCTCGCTAGGGTCATTTCCCCTAGGGTTCGGAGTCCGCCGTTCTCCCGGCTCGCTCCCAAGACAGCTCGCCAAATTTGCTATATATTTATTACAAGGAAACGTGAACTCTTGAAACGAGTACATAACCCTTACTAATGCTTCCTTGAAGAAAAATAAATTAATTCCATCCACTGCAAATTCCAAAATCCACCAACATGTTTAATTCTGACCTGTTTCGGACTATTTTCACTGGTAAGTTTTTCACTTCATGAAGGACTGGAGTCTTGTGAATTACTTGTGCATTGTTTTTATCAGCTCTTCACGTACTTTCATTCTGATGGTCCCCATTCGATGCAGTGAATCCATTGGTGGGTGTTGCAATGCAAAATTTTGCCAAAACTGTCCCGGTGAAGACACAAACTCCTTTAAAGGCTGTTTCATGAAAAAGCTACATAAAACCCAGATAGTATGTACAAAACAGGAGCAAAAACATATATTCTTTAGAATATGAAAAGAAAGTTTGTGCTGCTGCTGATTGACAAGCAAATGTGTATGCAAAACATGGCAGAATTCACAAGCAGGGCAGACCATCAGTAATAAAACACAGAATTAATAAATTATCAATCATTCAGTATTTGAAAACTGTTTTACAAAGTCATAGTAGAACATTTCTTTTCTTTTCATAAAGTAGCACCACATAAGATGCACAAGATCCCAAGACATTCTGCCGTTTATCAGTAAATGATGAAATACTTCTTAACCGATAATTTATTCATGGAATAAAACCCAGATGGGACGTTTAACAAAAATGAAGTCAGACAACTCTTGACACTTTTTCAGTTTTTTATTAAAAAGGCACAGGATTAAATACGAGATAAAAAGGCAAATGTGCGATGTTACTGATTTGAATCCCTTAATAGCATAATTGTTCGCTTTACTTACTTAATTTACATTAACAATGTAAATTGCATCTTAATTTTTTTTTCTACTTGGTCTCATGGAATAAACGTACCTTGGTGCAATGTTTAGCGACACACGAAATACGTACCTAAAATTACATATCACTACAGTTTCCAAAAGAAATGATTTTTTTTTGGTGTAGGGCATATTTCCAATTTAAAACCCCAAAGAAATACGGAGAGCTTCCCAAGCGGTGTAACAAACAAAAGGCTGTTATGTTCAACCTTTAGCAAAAGCAGCAATTAATCCAAGCAGAGTATCATGTTAGTGGACAGAATTCCCGCTCTGTACCCAACCACAGCTATTAGCTTATCACCCGCAAAGGCTAAATGCTGTGTGTTCTGCATATCTTACGGGGATGTTTGTAAAGCTTTCACAGCCTCTAAAATCTGCCTACTTCGCTACATTCAAATCTGTGGCCAGCTCACAGGCTGTTCACTGGCCATTTCACGCACATTTTGCACAAAAATGGAAAGAGCCTTAAAATCACCGGCCAGTCCAATCGGCAAGCGATACGTGACTCCTGGGAGTTTGGTGGTGCACCAGTCACTACAAACAATGTTCAATGCCATTAATTTACAGCTTTCATTGTTTAACTGATGATGGAGCACTAATTGTCCATAAATTTTAAAGCAAACACTCATACATGATATCACTTTACATCATTCACGGCTGAGGTGTTTAAGAAAACAGCATCTCACATTTGAGAAATTCGCTGTAACATGCAACTGTAAATAGAAGCAATAAGAATAGACCATTTTACCACCACTGTTGTTTCGATGAACAATACGTGCTGGAGTCTGACTAGTCTGACTAAAACATTTAGGGCTAGAAAAAAGCAGTTATGTCATTCTCTGGTGAGTCCACTTAAGTGTTGGGATGAAGTAAAGTGATCTGTCAGAAGAAACAACAAATCAGTAAGACCACAAAAAGAAATCGGGCTTCACTGGGCAGAAGCTCTTAAGATCAGTGCAGGATCTCAGGGGTTTACTAAAAATAACTGTACTTGAAAGTACTGATTTTGAGGTCGTTTTATTATAGTCATAATAAAACAGATTATAATATGATACAGTTGTTCTAATTACCATTAATTGTCTTCAGCCTACTAGTAGTCCTTCCATAAATAGCTGTTACATCATGAATAAAATTATAAAAATGACACAACATCCTTCTTTTTAAATCCACTAATGTACAAGTCACATCCTGTCCAAATTCATCAGTATCAAAATCTGGAAATGGGATTGAGGTATTTTTGGTTTTCTTTGCTGTCCTTGCAACCTAAACCGCTTCTTTGACTTTTTATATTCCATAATGCATGTTATATTTAGCATATGTAGGCTAATATCTTTCTAAGGCAGCTATAATGCTTCTAACTGTCCTATTAACTGCATCTACAGTAACTGTTACCCTTTCAGTCAAATCACTTCGACGTTACATATGGGAACTCGCCAGAGAGACCGATTTGCCTTTGAGCTTTT
>JAUCMU010000001.1:25290392-25303365 GCA_032275025.1 Enteromius treurensis
AGTTTCAGAGCGTGGCTGACGCCGAGGCGATTCCCATAGCGTCTTCACGCAGTGTCGATGTTCCTGTAAAGGAACTAAATCATCTCAATCTTGGATGGCCTGAGAGTGAGGTTTTTTATTTATTTATTTAATTATTTATTTCTTTATCTTTTGACAAATGTTTTGATTTCTGAGTGAATTATTTTTTTAATGATGAACTGGTTCAGATGGAGTGAGATTAGGAATTTTACAGTATCTAAAGACATTTTACAAGCTGCTACAATATGCTTATTCTCTTTCTTGCTGACTGTCATTCAGCCCCGCTATGCGTTAAACTACAGGTCAAGTAGAAAAAATCACTTGCTGTTACTTTGGCTTTCTTAAATCTAAGAACTCCCACATATAATCAATACTCAAGTTGAATGAAGTAGTTAAAGGGCTGTGTGTAATTGGCATCAAAACACTGTTGAGCTAATTAGACAATTGTTTCTTAGCAGAGGTTGAGGGGTTATCTGAGGCAAGACAGTTTTTGTCTGTTATCCGACTGGTTTATTGACCTCATCGGCCACCACATACTGACAGGGCTCCTTTCAGCTGAAATCCTTTGGTTTCAGGTATGCCCTTTTTGTTGTTACATGTCAGTCTTCCTTTCGGAACTCTATTCTTGGTCTTTCAATCAATACACTCACAAGGCTATAAATTCACCACCAGTGTCTGTTTCATTAAGTGCGTCTGATTCTCAGAACAGTGTTTCACCACTTCTAGTGAATCTCCCCCCTAGCCACACTTCAGCAGGCCACAAAATCAATCAATATAGTAATTAATGCAAACACGCCAGGTGTTCTGTCTAGAGCTGAGAACCATGAGGGGAAGTTAAAGGCTTTGTTTTATCTCCATGTAACATTGTGTGAAAATTGTGACACAGAAAATAGATTATTCTTGTTCACTTGACAGCCGTTGTATGGATTGACTTGACTAGATAGGGGCATGAGTAGGATGTTTGCATAAAAAACAATCAGGCAAGAATTAACTAATTAATATCACGTTACAATCCTCTGTGGAACTAAATATACATATACGAATATAGTATCGCTGTCCGTGGTGCTGAAGAGATAACCGGACACTATAAGAATATAGTATCCCTGTCCGTGGTGCTGACGATATAACCGGACACTATAAGAATATAGTATCGCTGGGGAAACTGGAGGTCAGTGAGCAACATAAAAGTTAGAATCACATTCAGATCGCTGTTTATCGACCGGTTGTAATGATCTAAACGAGCATTG
Organism: Enteromius treurensis; assembly: GCA_032275025.1. Taxonomy (NCBI): domain Eukaryota; kingdom Metazoa; phylum Chordata; class Actinopteri; order Cypriniformes; family Cyprinidae; genus Enteromius; species Enteromius treurensis. Next base: position 25,291,658 of record JAUCMU010000001.1, read on the forward strand.
ATTTTGAAGGCCCGCTAATAGTTGACCAATAGACTATTTAATCAGCATCATCACGCTGTCTTCATGGGCTGAATTTAGTCCAGTGATGCCAGGCACACATTCTCTCCATGTATTTGCACTTCCTCCCTTCTCGTTCTTTTGCGGCAGCAGATTAGAGTTCACACGCCATTAGTCACGGTGGGGTGTTTCGCGCGGATCCCGCGCCGAGAAATCTTCTTTGTGTCAGGATCGCTTTGTCCCGCCGCGGCGGCTTATCTCCGGGACGAACGCACAATTACTTTTTAACGATTTCATGCCGGTTCATTACGAGAGCAGAGGCCCGCGCACAGAGACTTATAAAAGGTAATCAGACATAATTAAGCTCGCACCGGTGCCTATCGTATAGAAGAATGTGGTCAAACTTCAGTGCCGTGACCCATGCTATTATAGACCTAAATATCAAGAGACCTTATCCCTCTCTTTGTATATGAGAGCGGGTATGTTTTAAGATAATTCACAAAATACCTTTAAAGACACTATAGTACCTGATTTGTCAAAAACTTTGTGTAATATATGCATTTTGACCTTGATTCAGTATTGACCCCCCAGAAAAACAATTGAGAATAGCTCTTTTAAAGCATCCAAGGTCTAAAAGCTTAATGGTGCTTTTATGACAGCCTGTGGAAAGACAGAGTGTGGAAGCTTCCATGTTTTTGTAAAAGAATGAAAACTCTGGCAGGTTTAAAGAGACTGCTAGTGCAAGTACATTATCAATCTTGCAAGTGACAGCTTCATAGATGAGAGTCCAGGAGTCTCGTGGTGTGGAGGAAACATAACAGCTGTGCTTCTTTTAACCATCATTTGATGTTTTCTTTTCCCAGACAATCATCCATTTTTCATCTAGGAGACGAATCTTGTCATCTTCTCAATGTTAGGTATGATGCTCTTGAAATCAAAAGCACAAACAGGTTTTTGCTTGCTTCTGTGCACACACACACTCACACAACGGTGCAGACTATTGTGATGCATTTACTGTATATGTCCTTTTGTTTTTTGCTGAGGAGATTCAGAAATATAGATCTGTGTTAACTCTGTTCTTTTTTCCCAACAATAACTGAAAACAGATGGCAAAATAATTTAACACAGCCATGGTGACAGCTCGGTTCGAGTATTGTAAGTAAAAGAATTATGGAATATAAAATCTGGCCTTCAGTAAATACAGTAAAAAAAAATAATGAACAAACATTTGATCATGAGAGGCTCTTTGCGTTGTTTATCATGAAGTGATCATGTCAATTACAGTATGTCAGATCTCTTTAGATATTTACTGATAAACTCTGACAGCATGCTAAATGAGATTGCAGCCCATACTGACTCTCTGTTATGAGCTTTCCTGAGTGGACACTTAATATTCTTTCATATCAAAAATGACAAAATGTGTATCAAAATAGCGCAAAAAAAAAAAAATTAGTTTAATCATGGTAAATTCTTTGTGTCTGCAGATCAGTGAGAAGGGTTTTGTCTAGGGCAGCAGGCTCTCAAGTGGCTATAGAGGCCAATTTTGAACTTGCACGCTTTAGAGCAGATGGAGCAAGGAAAGATTGGGTCACTACTGTTGGATAATTGGACGGCCAGACCTTTCCTATGTTTGCAAATCTCTTGGGTAGTAATCTTCCAGTCTTCCAAGTCCAAGTAGCATTCTTCCAATTCTCCAGCTGCTTTCTTTAGGATGGTTCTCTAACTGGATTCGTCTGCAGCCAGTGTCTCCCAGTTTTTCGGGGTCAATGTCAAACTGCAACAACTGTTGCTTTAACTGATCCTTGTAACTCTACATGGGGCTCCTCCATCACGTTTGCCCTGGCAAACTTCCCCATATAGCACAGCTTTTGGCAATCTTGCGTCATCCATGCGTGATCCGTGACCTATCCAGCAAAGCTTTCACAGCAAGACCCATTTATTCAGATAGCTAGATGAGAGACCCCTTATATGATTGTAAAGCACTTTGAGTGTACAGAAATAAAGCGCTATATAAATACCGTTTTCATTCATTCATGCATGCATTCATACTAAATGCTGTATACTTGCAGTATATTCTTTGAATACATATTTAAAGAAAAGTGTCTACATTTTGGAAAACTGTTGTCTGACATATATATATATATATATATATATATATATATATATATATATATTATCAATTTAATGTTGGACTCTCACAAACAAATACAAATAGCACTTTTAAAAGACCACTGTATAAATGCTTAATGGTGCTCTAGTTTAATGGTACACTGTGAAAAGAAAGAATAAAAGTGTTTGGAAGCTTTCATCTTTTTGTAAGAGGGTGAAAACAACAGTAGTAAAATCCCAGAGCAAAAAATAATAAATACATAAAAATAAACAGAAATATAGTACTGCTACTGATTCATTTACAAAGCAAATGTATAGTATATGTATATTATGTATGTCCAAATTATGTTTATATGTATTGTGGTTTTCTGCATTCATGACCTGAAGCAAGTGTAATGTAACAAACAAACAGTAAATAAATTAATAAAATGGGCTTAGATTCCCATATATAATGCACAATGGGATTTAATTCAGTTCAATTAAAATTATTTACCGTTAACAGATAATTAAACAATTAAAATACTGTTTAACATTTTAAAGTGTAGAAGTAAAAAAAAAAACTTCAGAATTATGCCTTTTATACTTTACAACATCTGTTTCCTTGCCTACGGATGTTCACACACTGTATGCATTGCTATACTGCCTAGCCAGCAAAACCTAATTCAAGCCATCTCCTATATTAAAGTCCTGTTTTCCTCAAAACCTCATGTCTCCAGTCAATCAATAAATTACATTCAGCATATTGTGTATGCATGATGGCATTGGGTGACCTTTAAACGGCTGTGCAAGAAAAACCATCCTGAATTGATTGTATGTAGGGGATATGAGGGTAAAGGAGTGAGTTATTTTTACATTTGAGACCATTAGACGCCAGTTAGATGTCTGAATTACACAGGCGTGACAAGCAGATATATTGTAGACTCTCACGAGCAGGACATCAGTAAGCAATAGGATCCAGACCACAACAGATAAATCAGGTCATGCATTTGCACAGTTGCCCTAAGTATAAATTAGAACCTGTTTATATTCAGAGGTGAACTATGCACTGTACAAAAAAATAAAAAATAAATAAAAAAATGTAGTGTGACTTCACAGTGGACGTGAGCAGGAATGTAGCAGCTATGTAATGCTATGCAGCTATTTTTGCAGATTAAGTGCAATGGCAATAGCAATTTACTGTTGCCTGGATTCCCATCATGCATTGCAGCATGAATAAATTATGCAGTTGCATTTTTGTGCAGTGTGCCATTCTATTTTGCTGTTTCTGTTGTTGTCACTTTTAATTACCCGTGATGTTTTGTTTATTTATGTGTTTTACCCTAATCTATTTCATGATTTTAATCATTGCTATGTATGTTGCTGAGAGTGAGAGTTTGAAAACCACAGCGGAACAATATAATCAGAACTGGCTTAACAAAATAGTATTTGAAGTATTATGTATTTTCTGTCCTTGCATATGTTTTTTGTGTTTTAAAGCACTGTTACATCAGCTACAATACAGACAAATTAATAATAAATTATTAATTTGACAAATTAATAATAACAATAAAAAAAGGTCCAGGCACAAAGGCACACTGGTCAATATACTAATAATAATAATAATGACTAAATACTAAATACTGCGAATAATTACTAAAATACATATAGTGTTATGACTAAAAAAGAATAAATATAAATTTCCTAATCTCATTCTGAATGTAGTTGTACTGTAAAAAAAAGTGTAAATTCTTGCAAAATACTGGAAATATTCTGCAGTGCGCCTTGAGATTTTTTCATTGAATTATAGTTCATAAAATAGTGAATGATGATAAACTAATATTACTATAATTGCAAAAGTTTAAAAAATCTGATGGATGTTCTTAAAAACATCTTAAAAACATCTTAAAAACCGAATTCCAGGCTATGCATGCAGAAAATGTGTCAGGCATGATAAAAACGCATGCAATAACATTAATGCACAAATAACCTGCAGATTGATTCTCCTTACAGTAGGCGCAGACCAAAGGAGAATTACTGTTTATGTGCCATGTTTTAAATACGCACGCCGGACTTCCCTAGCCTTGACAGGAGCGCGGGATGGCACAGCACAGAGTGGAAACGAACACCCTCTAGTGCTGATGAGCTGGTCTTCCGTCTAGATCCGCGAAACTCACTTGGGCTTCTCACCTCAAGATCGCAATTCGCGCGCCTTAGACTGAAAGCGTCGCGGAAGCTCTCGTGCCAGGACTGTCTGCGTGCGCGAGACTGTTTCGACTAGTTTAAGCGCGTAATATATGCCAGGCATGTGTCGACGGCACATAGTGTGAAGAAAAGAAGCGCGTGTGAACGCGTAGAGAAGAGGAAAGCCCGTTAACAGACACTGACGACTGGAGAGCACACTTAGTCTAGTTCGTCATTTCAAGCGTTGACATCCTGACAGCATTAGGGATAACTTATCTCGCAGTCTCTAACCTATTTATGGGGTAAATTCTGTGAGTTTTACAAGTGCCGCTCGTAGTTGTGCGTAATGGGCTGGCATTTCTGTCGCTCTGTATCCGCGTTTTCGCGGTGCGGGGAACGAGGCGGTTGACGCGCAAAATCCTTTACAATAGTTAAATGAATTTTGTTACTGGATATTTTATCTCGGACTCTTTTCTGTAGTAACTGTCACCGACCTTCGAGCACAACTGGATACAAAAATGACTTTTCAAAGATTGTTCTTAATGTTTGCTCTATCGGGATTGGTTTTGTCGGACCCCGGCCATTCAAACCAAGGTGAGTTATAATAGTGAATTGTGTTTAATGTGTTGATACTATATCATAACCTAATCAAATGCACAGTGTGTATGTATATAGTGCGTTGTCTGTAAAGGAGACTCTGTAACCGCATTAAGCCTTTTAGTTTGGGCAGAACATTACACATGTATACACCTGGAAAATGACAATTGTAACGATCATTCAAAATATTCTGCATTGTTTTGATTTGCGCAGGACAGATTCGAACGCTGTGTTTACTGTCGTTAGTTCTGCAGCCAGTCTTATGTTAAGCTCAGCATCACACAAACGGGGTACCCATATAGGGAAAAACCGGGGGATGGTTTTCACATTTCAACGTCTGTTTTTTCCCCTTATAACTGTTAAACACTGATATGATATTCTCATATTTGTCCCATATTACTTTAAGTTACATATTAAAGTAGTTTAGAATTTTAAACTTAACTGTACTGAACTGTAAATCAAGGTCAAGTATAAAGAGTGTTGTTGTTTTTGGCACTACCAGGCTGGGTAGTTAAACCAATGTTAAACATGGTGATTTTACATTCTATTTCTGATTTTGTGAAATGTATTTTGCACAAACATACACTCATGTTGCATATTGCATAGTTGTGGCATTGTCAATTTTGTGGGTCTTCATGGGTCCGCATTGAAAAGTAGTTTTTAACTTGTGTGGATTTTAAAACAAGAGGACGTGGTTGTTTTAATGATGAGCTTATGATCAATATAAACAAAATGAATAGCTTGACACTGTACTTTTTGACATCAGTCTGAAATGTATTTCTTATGAAAGGTACATATTAAGATGCACTAAAAGTAAAGTGGGTGTATGTTTTAGTGTACTTTCTTAGTGACAAGCTGTTGTCCAGATTTTTCGCTTTAAAATATAACTTCTTATTCAAAAATAGTGTTTTGTATGGTAAACCTTTATATTGTCACACAGAAACAATTACAGTCTCTTCAGGAGGGATTTGGGCATGTATAATTGTGATGTCTAATGTTACTCATCCTGCATTACAACATACCTAAGAGACGAAATGGCACTGATGGTATCTCATCACACCTGTCCCGTGTGCCTGTTACTCCACCCTTCTGTTTACACTTACAGTTTGCAGTGGTCATTCGCACAAGAAATGAGTTAAATGGTATTATTTTGAATACGAACATTACAAGAACAAGTGACTCTTGTTTCATGTCTGTGTTGTGAAAAGAAGAGAAGAACGGAGCATATTTGTGTGGGATGTGCAGAAGATAGAGCGAGAACACTCAAACCATCTGAGTTGGCTTGCACGGCATTTAAAACTTTTTTTTCCCAGTTATGAGTCATCCTTTTTTTTTCTCGAGCCGGGATGGAAAGCAGTTATTTAACAGGTCACTGTTTTCTCAGTTTAAACCATCACAAATTAAGCTATAGATCTGTAGACAGGTCTTTCCAATGTGAACCCATAAAAATGGAAATTGAGGGTTTGCAGTTCACTTGAACAAAAATCCCGACTTGTGATTAACACTGATGCTAATGTCCAATTAGTATGCATGCCGAGAAGACCCTTCATAACCTCGCATTATATTTATCTTTTGCACTGTCATATAAGAACGTTCTGCTCTTTTTTGCTATATACTGTAGAGTTCGATTTAAACTGCTTTGTATTTCAAACACTTCAGAGGAACATTTCACAGGGTATTCATTTTAGAACTTTTCAAAGCACTTAAAATCCATTTAAGAGAAGACTGTACTCTGAATAAGCTTATCGCGCAATCTTCTCTCCTCCTTGTACTTGTAGCTGAATCGCGAATGCCTCTTTGACCCCCTTGTAAAACCAGTCACTGTTTAAGCTCAGGTCTATAATAAGCCCTGGTTAAAACCGTCTTTTTGCGCTCATGCTTGACGGGCTGCACTTGCCAATCATGCTCAACTGTCATCTTGCACCAAGAGAAACTTCGAAATGGGCATCAGATCGCTGGAAGATAGAACTGTTCTCAAGCGCTCTTCTAATCAGTTCAGAGTGGTGCTTGAGTGTTTTACAAGGGCTTTTTAAGCTCCTCTTCCTCAGATATCGGGTTGGTTTTTCATTTAAGCCTGTTACTGGTCAAAATGGGAGTTGATAAAGTGTGTGTTATCCATTCAGATGTACAGCAGTCTAAAATTGAAGTATCACTTAATATGACTGTTAGAGAAGCAATTGATGTGATTTATATCGCTGTTCTGCCAGAGTTGGTAAAAATTCAGAATTTAATAATTGCGTCTTTTTCAATTTATGACTGAATTTGAATGTAATAAAAACATATATTTTTCGTCAAATTAAGTTCTATCTATCAAACCAGTGGTATTTTGTCCTAAAGCCAGTGTGATTTTAATATTATTTATATTAAATTACAGTGTTTAATAGAAATTTTGTTTTTTCATTTTTTTTTTATTATTAATGTTATTTCTATTATTATTAATATTTCATTCTTATTTGTTGTTTTTCATTCCGCTAGCTCAAACATAGCGCATGGCGTTAACAATGCCAAGGTCATGGTTTCGATTCGTGGAAAATGCAAAATTTTATTTATATTTTATAGATTTTATTTTATGCTTTTGTATTTTTTTTTTTCAGCTAACATTTTATTAGCCTTCCTGAAATCATATTTAATCGTTTTAGTTTTAGTTACAGTAAGAACACTGCTTCAAACTTTGCTTTTCTACTTCTACAGTATTTATTTTAAGTCAAAGTCGAATTGCAAATTCAAATCCAGGAATTGGAATCTAAAAGTGATTCTGGAATAACTTCTGAATGGCACACTGGCAGCTATGATCTTAAGCTGTGTATGTTTGTCTTTCATTCTGATGCAGTCACGTGACTTAGTCAGACAGGGACTTTTGTTCAGAACAAAGTTTCACTTTATTGGAAATATATGCATGTGCATCTGCTTTGCTTTCTCCCGAGAGCAACGGTTAAAAGCGCCTTACCACGGCTCTGAGGCTGCATGAGTGTGTGAGGAAAGTGCTATGTAAACAGTAATTGTGTGCTGTAACAGAGGCCTGTTAATGCCCGGTGCCCTATTTGTGTTGGTATCGTTGCCGCGTGGAGTGCTCCTATTGATTTTATAGACACTGTGGAGCCAAACCTCTAAGGCTTCTCTCTTTTTACCTTCAACACTTCAATGGCTCTTCAAAAAGATAGAAAGGAGCAGGATAAGGCTTTGTGCTGCCAGCAGCTGTATTTATGTGTGTATGCCTGTTTTCCTGTTCTCTTCATCAGATCAAGGTCACAGAAAAATGATCTTGTCATTTAATTTTGTCGTTTTTGTATCGCTTACGTTGACACCCTAGACACGCACCCCCTCTTGCACAGAGATTACATTTATTAAAGCTGAAAATATTGTTATAGTAACGCAGAAGATTATGTTTTTTTGTGTATACTGTGGCTCACAGACCTGCTCGCGCCTCTCCATTGACTTTCTATTGTCGCTGGAATCAATTTGTAAATTGCACCTTGACATTTCCAGGGCCTGTCTGTGCAATGTGATCTTAGCCTTAACCCCAGCGCTTCCTTTTCCTACTCCTCCACATCGACTCAGACACACTAAATGCCCAGCTAAAGACCACTAATGCATGCAGCGCTGTCCTTATCAGATCAATTTATCTCAAGCGTTCGACAAAGGGCCATTTTTCTCCGGTTGTGACATTCAAATTCCAAATGTCACCTTTCTCGTCTTCATCTCTCATCTCAGAAAAAAAAAAAAGTGAGAGAACATGAGTTGCATGGATCTAGACTTTCTTGTCACACTCGCACACACATCTCTTTTTCTCTTACCAACCATTATTATCTCCCTTAGCCGAGATTCAAAGGAATTTGTTTAGATTGTTTGGCTAAATGTCAGAGCTAAGTAAGCCAGTGCACAATGTTGGTTCTAGTCCAGAGTTTAAATAATACATTTATTGTGGCTGATGTTCGTATTTTATACTGTAAAAAAACATGGTATTACTTTAGAATAGGTAACATTTGTTAACTGTTACCTAAGACCTTTCCCTCAATACATTCCAAATGTGCTGCTTATTAACAGTTAAGGTAGTTGTTAAGTGTATTGGTGTTATGTTTTCTTTGTGTATGGTTTCCTTGTTTAGTGTTATGTGGACTTTTATTTTGAATGTTTGTCTTCCACTGCGCCATGCTTCCCTTGGGTTTGTGTCTTGTTAGTTTCCATAGTGAGTAATCAGCTCCGCCCCCTCATTTATCCTATTGTCTCGCCTTTATAAAGTGTTCTGTGTTTGTTAAGTTGCCCTGCTTTACAAAGCATTTTCCCTATCTTTTGTTTATCGTTACATTCTTCCGTGTACCGACCTCGCCTGCTTGTGGATTATTGCTCTGTTTTGCCCCTTTGGACTCTAATTGCCGATCGACCGACTTTCACTACCCTGCTGAACTATCCTGTACACTGTTGCCTCCATTAACCCAGTTTGCCATTGTTTGACCCAGTCTGTGTATGACCATGCCATTTAATGAAAGCCTGCATATAGATCCGCCTTTGTCGGTCCCATTCGTCACAGTTGGGTAGGATTAGGGATGTAGAATAAGACATTAATATATGCTTAATTAAAACTAATAAAAGGGTAATATTTTAGAAATGTGCATGCTAATAACCAGCTAATAGGTTTAACCATAAAATAAAGTTTTACTTAAAACAAGTCGCCATGTCTTTTGCCTCAATAAACTCCTATAGTTAGATAGTAGGCAGTTGCTGTATTTAGGTATTGGATAGAATTAGAGATGTACAATATGGTTTTGCAGAAATTATACTAATAAAAAAACCATATGTTACCGTAATAATAGGCATGCTATTAAGCAAGTGACAAGTACTTTAGCAGTACTATGACAATGTACACATCATTGCAAGCTTGATTGATTTGCCACTAGAAGAGTCCAGAGCTTAATGTCATAATACAGAGGTTTCAGGTTTTGAGTGCTACAGACAGCATTTACCCATGAATTTGAGAATTACATCTGCAGAGCTGACATCCACTTTTACCATTTTGCCTTTGAATAAGGCACTTAACCCTGGACGTTTAGCTTTGAATAAAGTGGCTAAATGGCAATTGCTTAACATTTTTGTTCTGAAATTGTTTCATACACACTAAATATTTTCAAATGCATCACTGTTCAAAACTTGACATTTTAAATTTCAGCAAAATATAAAAAACATGGATATAAAAATAATAATTTCTTTTAGAGCAGCATGTTAGAGAGATCATGTGACACAGAAGACTGGATTAACGGCTGTTGTTTTTTTCAGTTTAGCTAACCCAGGACCAAATTATGTTTTAAAATCCATTAAAATAGAGAGGAAGATCAAACATTTCTTGAATTGTAGTTTACTTCATTTGCAAAACTGCTTATGTTTTTATGTATTTTGTCATATCTAATTTATGCTTCCAAAATAATAATCATGAAATAGTAATTGTATGTGGTGCATATTAGTGGTACAATTAGTGCCTTTTTAAAATGTATTTTTCAGTGACAGCTGTTTTTATATCGTATTTGTATTTGGCTCAGTGTTCATTTCATTCTTAGAAACAGTTTTAATTTCTAGTAACCCTGTCAGTAATGGCCTTTACATGATACCAAAATTATCTGGTTTATAGCTTGAATCAGTCGTCAAAGCCGTGATCATTTAAGGACAAAAGGCAGTAGCTACAGCATGCTATTTAGATTCATTCCACCTTGGCTGAAGATCAATGACCAATCAATACTACATCATTGTTCCCAAAGCAGAAATTGACAAGCATCCCAATCTACTCATATCCCAGAATGCTTTTCTCATCAGTGCCACAGTAGGTTGAGTATGCCGTTGTCTCTATCAACATGAAAACCATCCAGCTGAGACTCACAACAGGAATGACATTTCAGCTTACATTGCACACTCTGTGTTTAATGTTGCTGCTTTTTTCACTAAATTTCCTTTTGAGGATACAAAATTAAAAATCTTTTTTTAGAAAAAGTGTTGTTGTATAATACAAAGACTTATTCAGAATGGGTTCCATGAAAAGACTAATGAGAAGAAATCTGAACCACATAACCTTTAAATGTGTCACTTCATGGGATGTTCTATACTGGGACCCAGTCATCAACCACTTAAAAACACAAGGCAAAAATAAGATCCAGATCTTCTGATATGACACATCAAAGAAACAGCTAAGCTATAGAGGCAGCCTAGATACTCAAGGTTTTTCTCCATCTGCCTTTTCTTTTCTTTTTTTTAATCCTTTCCTCCTTTCCATGTGGCCTACTTTAGGGACTCCAGATTTTTACAGACAGACATAGGCGCTAGCTGCCACTTCTGATGTGTCTCTGTTGATGTCTCACTCTCCACGCTGAGGCGGAGGGAGAGAGACAACAAACATTCAGCAGCTGATTTGGTTTGAAATGAAGCTTGCGGATCTTGTCAACACTAGTTATAAAGATTCGACTGCAGCAAGACTACCCGCTTTGCTTTTTCTAATAAGACCATCAATAATAGTCCCATCTGGAAAGCGCCTTGCCATTGGCAGCGTTACTCTTGCCAGCCCCGTTATTTCTATAGGCTGGTAATTTGATTTTGCCATACTGTTTTAATTTCAAGCTGTTGTACAGGAAGTTTTTCCCTTTTTTCCATTGTCAAATGACTTAATTAATTGACACTTGCAGTTCGTTGACCTTTTTGCTTGGTGAAGAGTTCAATATAAAGTTCACATAGTCAGCACCTTGTTATGCGTACTATTTTCAGACTACACCTACATTAAGGCCCAATCCTAATTCTATTTTCTACCCCTTTGCCTACCCCTCGCCCCTTCCCCTTGCCCCTTGAAATAAAGTGGAAAGGGGAAGGGT
>JAUCMU010000001.1:25343482-25354458 GCA_032275025.1 Enteromius treurensis
ATGAAAGTGTCACCAAAGTTTGTTAACACTGGTTAAATCTAACAAATAGTTTGTGCCCGATTGGACCAAACGCTACACCGCGCAAACTCTGGGACGGGATTCGGGATCGGCTCTTCTGGTTGTAAATCAGGAACTGGATTCAAGAACAGCACTCCTGTCCGTATTTCAGGAACCGGATTCAGGATCGGCTCTCCCAGCCGAGAATCAAGAACTGTGATCGGCTCAACTGGCTGAGACTCTGGAACTGGGATCAGGATCGGCACTCTGGGCCGGAAATCAGGAACTGGAGTCAGGATCGGCGAAACAGAGTTCGCGGGAATCAGGTCTGGTATATCAGTCTACAAATCCGGCTCAGGATTATTACCTAGCAGGCTGCAATCCGCGGGAAACTGAAACCGTTTTCGGGGATCTGGCACTGATTGTCCTTTATATGGTGCCGCTCTCAGGAGCGGAATTCGCCGGATGGCGAAACAAGATCTGGGCATCGGTGGATGGCCTTGGGGCCGTTGCTTGAGATGAGCGGGGAGAGGTGTCTGCCCATTGAGGAGGTGATGTAGGATTTCCTCGGGGTTGATCATTCTCTTTTCGTGTCAGGGTGGATCCTTTTCCTTTTCGGTTATGGTAAATCCTCCTGTCACGCTGGCTCTGGATGATGGAGCACACGAGGGCAGAGATCTTGCAAACGATACTTCTTTTAATCATAAACTCAGACATAAGACAGAGGACATACGGGTAGATACTTGAGGACTGACACTAAGGGTTGAAACACAGACACTTAAATACACATACTAACGAGGACAGAACTTAATGCACATGTGGAACACAGCTGGCACGAGTTAAACAATTAACTAAACTAGAACAGGAAACACGGGATCAAATATGGGCAAGGGCGGACACATGGGGATCAAAACCCTGGACGAACTAAACACAGACTCTGACAGCTACATTGTGCTACAGGTGTATAAAGCTAAATCAGCCTGAGAAGAATTTTTCAATTTGTTTATTTGAGTTAAGTTTCAACATTGTGACACTATGGCAAGTTTGAGCTGACTGTTTGTAATATATGTTTGTTTTTTTCATAGAAAATGGTGGCAGTTGCAGTTCATAGGTGACATCACTTATGCGTTGGAGGATGGGCAATAGACTTATCAGACTACTTCGCCCTATTAGTATTCTGGTGTCGGGGATCGGCCCATCTCTTGTCGTGGTGGGCGTAGGCCAGTCCTGCACAGCTGCCACCTTTCTTGGGTCCATCTCAATACCTTCAGGGGAGATGTAGTAGCCCAGGAAGTGTACCTGATGTAGGTGGAACTCGCATTTCTCTCCTTTTAAACAGAGTTGACACTTTCTGAGATGTTGGAGAACCTGTTTGACATGGGAGATGTGAGTAGACAGATCGTTAGAATAAATGAGAATATCATCAATGTAGGCGACCAAAAATTGATGCAGCATATCCCGGAACACCTCATTCATGAAATATCTTGGCTGCTCCAAGGTCAAGGGTAGTGAGGACGGAGGAGGGTGACGAAACGGTTCTGGCTGTGAAAGGAGCCTCCCACGATTTCATCACCTCCTCATGCACCTCGGGGAACAAAGGTACCGGGGCCGGACGTGGCTGTGAACCAAGGCCAGACCCAAAGAAAATTGCTGGAACACACAGGAACTCCGTTGATTGCGTTGTAACGCCACACCGAACAGCCTCCGCTTGAAGAAGAGTTTTTCTCTCAGCACTGCGTTCAGGAGAGAACTGCACATAGACAGCTCTCGGCTCCAAAGCAAAATCTGATGAGTGGATGCACCTGCTGCCCTATTTATACCTGCGGGGGAGTGGTTCTGCATGTAAATTCCACCAGCCAATTTCATTGGCGTTTTCTCTAGATCAGAGCGAATCAGGGCTCCCAAGTAATGACCCCAGTCTGTCGTCACGACATAACATCACAGTGACTGACAGACAGGGAACAGTCATTATCCAAGCTCATATCTACGAAAGTGGACTCACTATTATCTAACAATTGCATTGATACTTACCTTTACACTTACCTGCTCTCTCCTAGTGTACTTTTTGATCCTACATGTGTCTCAAGGATTCCTCTCCTTCCCTCCTTCTTATTGTGGTGTGTGGTTGAGGTTATCTGTTCGTCTGTCTCCATGTCAGTGGCACTTCATCTTCGTCAGGAACAAAAGGGGATTCATCAGTATTCAATGGATTATTGAGCTAACCTATCTTATCATTGCTTACTCGCCTTTCAAATACTGTTTATTTAGGGTTATTTTTCACTGTCTATTACAGATTGCATTTTACATGTGCATGACTATCGCAACATCGATCTCAAACAATTTGGCATGGACAGCGGCTAGTAATGTTGCAAATAACAAGGTAACAAGGTTTTCCTTTCAGTCAGTCACTATGATGTAATGGCATTGACTGACGTCATGGGGTCCCACCTTTGAGACCAATCGACCCTGATCTTTGGAGGAAACACCAATGGGACTTGGCTTGTGGTTTTTGAATGCCAAGCCACTTCCTGTACATATGGTTATATAAGATGGCGGCATGCAAACCAGAGCCGATCGCTTGAAGTTGGAGAAGAAAAGTTCCTGTTTTGCTGGAGAATCCTGGTCAGAGCGCTACAGTGTACACAGCGAGAGATTGCACTGGGCAATGTTACTCCCCTTGGCAGTCCCAACCAAGAGAGCGAAATTTTCAAACATCTGCACAGTCGTGAAAACATGTCCTTCGGGTTGTTCTTTGACCGTGTGCTTCTGGGTGTGGGCAAATCTGATTGGCTAATAAAAATGTTGTTCCAGGGTCAACAAAGATGTTGACCCAGGGACACACCAAACTCAGCAAAATCAGATTCTGCGTGGGTGTTTCCTCACCTCCGACGACGGCCACGGTCGCTGTCTTACTTGTCTGGGCCTCAGTCATGCCCACTGTGCAGTTTGTGAGCGACGCTATGCTTCCTTACATTCTGGTTTACGGTGTCAATTCACTACCACAGGAAGGAGAAAATTGGTGTGTGCTTTTCCCAACGCTATGCTTCCGGGGCTGAGCCACCTCTCTCCTCCTGGCTGGGTACGTCGGGGTCCGCTCCTTTGATCCCGCTTGTTCACAGACTCGAGGCCTGGCTACAGCTCTCCAGTCCGACTCGCTGGTTGATGAGGACGTTCCGACTACGCGATTCAGTTCGCCTGGTGCCCACCCAGGTTCACAGGTATCCATTTCACCTCTGTTCATTTGGAGATGGATGCCTCTGTTCTGCATGTGGAGATCACTGCCCTGCTGGCGAAGGACGCGATCGAGCCAGTCCCTCCAGCTGAGATGAATTTAGGGTTCTATAGTCCATATTTCATTGTACCCAAGAAGAACAGTGGGTTACGGCCAATCCTGGACCTGCTTGTTCTGAATCAGTCCCTTCATTGACTACCGTTCAGAATGTTAACACCAAGACGCATCCTGTGTTTGAACCCAAGGATTGGTCTGCAGCCATAGACCTGAAGGACACATACTTTTAAGCCTTGATAATGCCTCAACACAGGCCATTCCATTGGTTTGACTGAGACATCTTGTTGCAGTTAACAAAATATTTTGAGTCTCAAATGCTATTTTCTTTCTTTACATAAAAACTCTTGTCAGACCAACCAAATTACTCCAAAAAAGAATTGCATGTTGTTCCCAGTATGCATTGCAGCATGAATAAATTATGAAGTTACTGTCATGGGATTATTGTTTTGCTGTTTCCTGACTTCATTTAAACTTTTTTTGTTGTTTTATCATTGTTAGATATTTTTTGCACTGTGATGTAAATAACTTATTTTTAAATTTTTGTTTGTTGTTTCTGTTCTTTAGGTAAGTGTGACTTGTTTTAAGGCCTAAACTCATGTTCAACAGTTTGGATATCTTTCAACAGTTTGGATATCAGTCCTTTTTCTGGATATCTTTAACCCTTTTCACACTAATCGTTGGTCCTGAAAAATTAACGGATGCAGATTAAATAAATGGATGCGGATTCAGGAAAATCACTGGCAAATATAATGATCTGGGAACAATTGCCGGAACACATTACCCGTGTATTTTTCACAATATCGGTCATGAATACGGTCAAAACAGACAATCATAAACACCGACTGACAAGCACAATGTACGCTGAGACAGGAGAGTAAACGTAAATCTAAAGCAAGGGTCAAATACCATGATATCAGTTCATAGCACAAGGCAAAGAGAATATCCAAGGGCAAGCGAAGATTGGCAACAAGTAATCCAAATGACAAAAACAAACTAGGAACAAAGACACGAATGACAGGAACCAGGTTGACGATGTAATGAACCGTGAAGACATACAAACAGATCTGGGTTTTATACAGGAGGTGCTGATTGAATCATTGAACCTAATACGGAACAGCTGTGAATGAGAGGTGCATTCTGGGGAATGGAGTCCAGGAATGAAAACAGACACAAAACGCATTACATAGAAAAGCTGGAGTGCCAAACACAGTCTTTAGCTGGCAGCTCCAGCTGGACGTGACAGTATTCTATTTTCAACACATTTTGTTTATTCTTTAGAAAAACAAAGAACTGTGAAGTCACAGGGTGATTATGCTGATTTTTTTTTTCAGTCATTAACATGAACTGTAGGCAATCAGGTAGAGTTTTGTAATGTATTGTTAACAGAAAACATACATAAATTGCAAATGTATTTTTGCGTTCCTTATATTAAAAGCACAGATGTTCTGTCCTACAGAGTGAGTACACCATACTGGTACCCACTTAACAATTGATTTTGCTACCAGTTTTGAATTTTAAGGATCATAATGCAGTAACATTGCTTTTGCCCTTTCAGATATCTCCCTTGTGAATATAAAATGCGGTGCACATATATGGAGCACACAGATTAAGATAAATAGAAGCTCAAACATGCTTGCCTTGGCATGTATGAACCAATAAGGTTGTTTTTTGTGCATCAGCATATTTAATATGCTTTATATATATGTGGGTTGATCAGTGTTTAAATGTTAATATAAAAGCCTAATGAAATCTGTTCACCATATAAAGCAATGTCTCTTTGGAGGAGTTGTAATAAACAGCTCAATTCACATGAATTACTTTTAACGTCTATAATGTCTTATTTAAGGTGTCAAAGGACTTTTGTTGGAGGGACATACATCTCTCAGGTTGCCCTATTAATATCTTCATTTTCAATTTTGAAGCTGATTAAAACCGTACATGTGTGGAACGACATGAGTTGAAATAAATGACGACAACATTTTAGATGATCTATCCCTTTAAATTAGTGGCATCAGTACTGTTATTCATGCAAAGTAGTTATTCCTCAATACTGTTGTTCAAAGAGACAGAGATATTTGAAAATAAATCACCGCTTTAGGTTGTAAGGAAAGCAATTGCATATGGAAATGCAAATTACTTAAGCATTCATTTATTTTCAAAATGCTGTCAACAAACTTCGACCAGAGGTCTACTCCCTAGTGGGGAGGAGATGATATCTTGTCATGTTTGAAAGGTGATAGTAAATGCTCCCCCTGGCCTTCTGTTTAAAAAAAATACAAGTTGATTACCTTTAATGGAATATTATTGCCGTAGGTAGTGTGTCTGTTGTCTTGCAGAGGCTTTAATTCTCAGCAAGTGGAGTGATGCATATGAAATGAAATGTGCGTTCAGACATTGTTTACCCACAAGCATTTGTGTGTGTGTGTGTTTATATTTAACCAGACACAGTATAGCTACAGAATAACTTGTTTGTGTTTTTTTTTCTTCTCATCTATCTAACACCTCCGTGGGAAACCAGACGTATACAGATGCCGACATGCATAAATACCCAGAAGTTGTGCACACACTCGACACATCCCCCCTCAGATTCCTACACATTGTTTACCAAATCCTGTTGAAGCCACTCTCATAAATCCTGTATAA
Source organism: Enteromius treurensis (assembly GCA_032275025.1). Taxonomy (NCBI): domain Eukaryota; kingdom Metazoa; phylum Chordata; class Actinopteri; order Cypriniformes; family Cyprinidae; genus Enteromius; species Enteromius treurensis. Next base: position 25,349,412 of record JAUCMU010000001.1, read on the forward strand.
ATCCATATAGTCAACTGACGTAGAATGTGAAGCAGTTCTGCTTCCTTTCAAAGCTGCTTGTGTTGATATTCAGAAGACCCAGTCAGGCCCCTCAGAGTGATAAACGGCTGGCCATAGGCCAGCATAGCTCGCCCATCCATTATTGCCCCGTCAAACTTGCATCATTCATCATGCTGATCTGATGTGTAAATATTAGCAGCAGTGTTTAGGGATAGAGCTGGTGTGCTGAATAGCATCAGGAAAGGGGAGAGATAAGCACAGACAGACAGGAGATTCAAAACTATGATTTCTGATTTATCAGAATGTTTTTTTAAAAAGGAGATTTGGTACAATATTATAAATTCAAAAAGCCAAATCAAATTCATGAGGTGCAACAAGCATGCAGAAAAATCAAGAGAAAACGGAAAATGATATGATAGAGTCTCTTTTAAAATTAAGAAGTCTTTCAAATGTCAGATACTTTGACTTTTTAATGGGCTGACAAATGGGCTACCGTATATGAAATATAAATAAATAAACACACATTTAAAATATATGTACTCTTAATTTTATTTCTTTCAGTAGACCTCCAAAAAAATGTATATTTAATATATGATTAATATTTAATCTGAAATATGTTTACATATGTTTGTGTGTGTGTGTGTGTGTTTGTGTGTGTTTAATGTAATACTGTATGTATATTAAATAACATGTTATCGAAAAGAAAACATTAGATACTGGAGCAATTTAACTCTATAAATTAGCATTTGTGTCTAGCCTATACAAATATGTTTTTAGTTTTTTTACATACTGTACATTACATGTATATCCATCTCAAATACCATAGGGGTTTATAATGTATAGTTTGTGAATAAGGGAAAGACAGGTATTAAAAAAAGCATTATAAAAACATTCAGATATTTTGTATACATTGTATACATTTGTATACATTTTATTTAATTTACAGTACATACATGAATAACATATATTTTAAAGACATGATATGGTGTAATATGCAAACTCATCACAGAGATATTAACATAGACACACAAACTTATATCCTCAGAAAAATGTTTGTATGTGAAAACTATATATTACCTAACAATATACTACAGTATGTCTCTATATTATTCTTCCATATGGGCTTGAAATGTTGAAAGAACTTTACCTGCCAGATGACTTTTCACAAACCTGTGATTTTCCATTCTTAGAAGCAAGCTTAAAGCGTATCTAGCTTTACTGTGTTACTATTGCCTGCAGTTATCTTAGAGGCTAACTGTTCCTTTCGATATTATGAGTTTTTTCTTTTAGAAAAATCCTCAAGCTGATCTAGCAGGCCAAGTACGGGAACCTGTTTTGGGTAGAGGAAGGGGGCAATAGAATCAGGACACATCATAGCCCAAATTGAACCCAACTCTCAAAAGCAACACATCTCAACATGTCTGGAGCACACGAGTTAACCCCCAATTGAGGTGATTCTGCATTTAATCAGTCTGGCTATGGAGAGGCTTTGACTGAGAAACATAAGACTTTAGATCAGTTGAGTCTACCTACTAAAATGTACTAGCATTAAATTAACTTCTTTAGAGTAGAATCTAACTGAATAAAAGTGCGTGGGAGTGAATTTAACCTCATATGGATTGATTTAGCGTCGGATCCGTTTCCCGGATAGATTTGCACCGTCTGGCTCCTTCGGAATAGCATTCGAAACGCTGCTCTCTTCTTTCCTCCCGCCATTTGTACCTGTTCTGCACTCTCTGCTGTAGGGCCATCCATCACAGGGAGCGCTGCATTGCACAAACAAGCTGGAGTGCTGCTCCATCCTGCCCCTACAGAGCTTTCATGCCTGTGAGTGGATCTGCGCTCCCCACTCGACCCTTCAGCTTCCATGTAGTATTCAAACCACCATGCCAGCCCGCAGCTCCAGATCCTCCCTCCGTCTGACAGAACCCAAACCCTTTTTAACTGAGTAATCTCTCAGTTTACAAGGCACCTGTTTCCTTGAGGCGGCACGGGGGCGGAAGAATCCTCTCACTTTGGCTTACTCATTCGTTAAGCCTGGCCAGGCTCTTCAGAGCCGCGAATGAAGATGCAGAGCTGGAGAACTTTCCAATGGGATAATTGCACACTGCAGGCATCCCTCCGCAGAGGAGATGACATTGACAGAGGTGAAGGGATAAATGGAGGAAGCTTTAGAGTGATTCGTGCTTTCATGCTTCACGCTTATGGGAACCAGCAGAAAGGGGAGGATGTGCAGAAAGACCCCCAGTTCTGTCGTCAGTGGAGACCGAGAGGCAAATCTGGAGAAGGTTATGTTCAGGAATGCTGTACTCTATTGTAGCTATGCAGTAATTGGAGGTGTAGAATAATTCAGTAGCCAAGTTACCCATTCACATGTCAGGCAGAGGAATGGGAGAACTCCACGGCTCTAATTGAGCTGGGTGAAGTCTGGTTTTTAGCCTATAAAGTGGAGGAATTACTCAGCAAGTAGCTCAATTCCTGCAGAGCTCTTCTGCAAACGATCTTAAAGTCTTTTGACAGGTGAATATGCAAGAGAGTGGAAGAAATGCGTTCGTTTATCGCCAGAGACGAATGCTAAAACAAGACAAAATCCAGACGTTTAGTGCCATTGAGGAACCCGCTCCTGATTGATATGACAAACTGAGGTATAATGGGTTTAATTTTAAGGTGTTTAATAAGAGCGAACTGTTTTTTTCTCCTTCACCCAGGTGAACATATGCAAAAATATTCAGCTTATGCAGATTCCCAGTTTGCCAGCAGTTGCGTCGCACCAAGTTGAAGCCTGAACTTAGGATGACTTCTGCTTCCCCCCTTTTTTCCTCTTTTTTTTTTTTCCCGAGCGCTGCTTCAAAGGCCAGAGTGATCAAAGCAGTCTGAGTGAGAGAAAGGGAGGGAGGCAGAGGCAGAGAAAGAAAAAACGAATGAAAACTCCCAAACGAACAGAAGAATGCGCAAACAGGGCTGTCTACACAAACAAAAGCAGTGCACCACAAATTCGCTCCTTCTTTTTTCTCTTCAGAGCAAAATTTCTGTCAGACAGACTCAACATCTCAATTAACGCTCTCCCTGTTGCTATTTCAATTTCAGACCCCCAAGCTCGAGTGCATAATATAGCAGCTCTATCATGACCCAAATAAGACATCATGTTGCCTGTGACGCATTAGAGATCAACTTGAAATGGCGATGTTTAAAAATGAGGAAGAACAGTGCTTACAGAGGGCAGGGGAGCTTTCGGTTTTCACTTGTTAGAGGAGACAACACAATGAAATGCAGGTTTATGCAAACAAGTGTCGTGTTTTTTGGATTTTCACTGCATGGGTTTCTGAAAATAAATCTGATTATCCTGAAATCTGATTTACTTTTTAATTAAAAAAAAGACTCCAAGCAACCAAACACACTTCACTTCTTCTGAATAGCACTCAAAATTAAATTCAGGGAAACTTTTCAGTGTAATAAAAAAGCATGAAAAACAACAACAAAGCTGAGATATTAGATAACACTGAAATATAAAATATATTTTTGATATATTGACATTTTACTGTAGTACTGTGCTAACTGTATTAACTGCATTCATGCATCATTAAAAAATATTATTTAAATACATTTTCACTGTGTTCATGTAGATCTGGATCTCATTTTTATTCTTGTTGTTATGCTCGATTCAAATAATTATTGCAGTTGTAATGAATTAAGCAAATTTTTATTTTTACATATTTAAGCTGATCGCACAGTGCTATTTGAGCCAAAATGTGTGACTAAAGAGTTGCACAAAAGTGTTAACAGACCATTTTATTTAAACACTGTTGTGTTCTTTCAGTTCCTTCGTTGTAGACTATAAAATTAAATATGAGAAGCAATGCTTGCAAACAATAACACTTAATTTTAGCCCTCTTCAACAAACAGACAGTTGTGAACAGTCATGATGTCTTTGATTTTCATTCTCAGAAGGTGAGAAAGACTGTAGGCAGCATTGAATACTAATGTGTGACTATTGCTGTGTGAGATTATAGGAAAGAAAATTACAGCCAATTAACATGGGATCCAAGGCACTCTGTTGTGCTTTTAAAGGAGCACATCTGGCTCTGAGGTGTAAAGGGTCGTGATAATGAGGGGTTTGAGGTAAATGAAATGATCTTGGGTAGCGCAGCCTGTGGACTGTCCTAACAGATTGCTCAAGCTATGACCTGACATGAATACTAGAATAAAATATCATACATTTAAAAAAAATAATAATTCTGTTTTGTATACTAGACATGTACAATGACATGGCATGATCAGCACATGTTGCCCATAATTGCAACTTCTTAAGTGCAGCTGGCTGATACTGTACACCAATAGATTTTTTTGATGCCCAATGCCAATAACACTTTAGATAGTCCACTCGACTTGTTACTTGTCACGCCCAGTTTTGTCTATGTCACTAGTTTGTCTTAGTTTAGTTTTGGTTTCGTTTCGTTACTTCCTGTGTTTCCTTTTATGGTCTTGTTCCTGTTCTTGTTTAGTTGAGGTTATCCTTGCCACCTGTGTCTCTCACCTGTCCTGCATCTTCCCTCATATTTATAAGCCTATTGTATTCTGTCCTGTGTGTCGATCGTTAAGGTTATTTTGAGTGCGTGTTCCCTGTCTTTGTAAAGCTCTCTTGAGTTATTAATGTCTATGTTCAAGCCACTATTGTTGTAGTCAACATCCACCGTGACAGAACGATCGACCATTCAACAAAACGGAGAATGATCATACCCATTCATTCTGCCATTCCCATATCCAGTTCCTAAGTTACGGCTTAGAGAGCTGATCCCGAATCCCGTGCCAGGAGAGCCGTTCCAGAATCCAGTTCCTGATCCACGGCCAGGAGAGCCGATCTCAAATCCAGTTCCAGAGTCACGGCCAGGAGAGCCGATTCCAATTCCAGTCCTTAGATTACGGCCAGGAATGCCGCTACCGATCCCAGTTCCAGAGTCTCGGCCAGGAGAGCCAATCCTGATTCCAGTTCCAGAGTCTCGGCCAGGAGAGCCAATCCTGATTCCAGTTCCAGAGTCTCGGTCAGGAG
>JAUCMU010000001.1:25357139-25370404 GCA_032275025.1 Enteromius treurensis
TGGAAAAGTAAAAGGAACTACTTAAAGAGATAGCGTAAGGGATAAGGGATAGAAATAGACAAAGAAATTCTAGGTTAAGGGTTAGAAAATGAATAAAATGTGTGAGCAAAAATTATACAAATACATTACATTAAAATGTAAATAATGTATAATGATACTGATTATCACCATGAATAAGACGTAAAATAGGACAATAATTTATTTTTTTCTTTTCTTTATATATGTGTGTGTGTGTGTGTGTGTGTGTGTGTGTGTGTATTTATGTGGATAAACACAATCAGTTAAATGGTAAAGTGTTGTTTTGGACAGCAAGTCAATCAAGGTGTATGTATAAACTGCCTTAAGTCCTTAGGTTTACAATCAAAGTGCAAAGTAAGAAATTTTGATGGAAAGACAGAGAGTTAGAGCATGAATGAATTGGGATCGAGAGCTATTTCTTAATTTTCTACTCAGCTAGTTTTTCACTACCCTTGTGTCAGAGAGATAGAGTAGGACAGATGAAATATAGACTGACATGTATAGGATATAGAAAGATGTAATTGAAGAGAAGAAGAAAACCACTATAAAGCAAAGATACATTGTGACACACTCATATGAGAACGTAACGGGACACTGACTTTATAATCAAGAAATACACTCAGTCCGAAGCCAGGTGATCGCTGGCCTCTCCTCTGTCTCTGTAGAGGTTATTTCAACCTTTTCAAGTTCAGCTCCTTTCAGACTCCTGTTCCATTAACACTAATGCCCAAATAATTCCACTAATGCCTCCTTACTCATAGCTGAGGATTAAACCCAATAAATCTGTATCATTCTCATAGAATGCTGGAGACCTTTTAACACGGAGCCAATAGATTCCATTTCCCTTTTCCTCCGTCTCACGCTCTTTTTCCCTCTCCGTCTCTATAACCAGTAATTGATATTTGGGGATTGTTTTTTTCTGCTCTCATGCAGCCTAAGCAGAATGAGATTGAGTGATTGTGAAGTAAAAACAGCTGAGGCTAGTACAAAAAGCTACAATTGGCAGTGTGCATGCACATGGTGACTTAGGATTAACCACTACATGCTGAAAGAGAAACAAAAAGAAAGGAAAGCTAAACCGATTGTTGAAGCAGAGCGGTGAAAACAATATCCCAATGACTCTGATACACTAACTATTTGAGCTGTTTCTATGTTTTGTTGATCTTGAGTGATACACTAATTGGATGGCACTTGGTTGTACTTGTTACAATGACAGTAAATTTCAATTACCAGTCATCATGCATGAGTAGACAGACTGCTTAAAGGAATAGTTTACTTAAAAATTAAAATAATTTACTCACCCTTACGATGTTCCAAACCATGAATTTCTTTCTTCTGATAAACACAAAAGATAACATTTTAATCCAACAGTTGACAGTAGCCATGAACTGCCTCTGTATACATGCCAATTTATTGTACCATTGTACATAAGTCTCTACTAATTCTAATACTCTAATTAGAGTAACAGTAGTTGACATATAGTCACAGTTTGTAGAATGTCAAAAGTAGACTATCCAAATAAAGTGTAACCTCAAAGTTAAAAAAGTTCAGCGTGTGAAGTTTGTGCTTCCTGTATCTGGGCTTGAGATGAGAAGTGAGATGAAAGTGGAACACATAGCTTACCGTTATATAGAACATGACAAGGTTCGAGGGAATGTTTGTAGAGTACTTGTTTGCTGAATATTTCTTCATGCCTGTGATAGTGTCACAGATATATGAACATAAACATGCTGCTAAAAAATTACATCTTGTGACAGCTGTGGGCAAAAAAAAAAATATATATATATATTTTTATATATATATAAATCAGTATAATAAAATGGCACCATCTTTTGAGAAGATGAATGAAGTCGTAAGGGTTTGGAATGACATGCACATTTTTGATGGCAGAATATTTATTTTTGGATGAACTGTGTATTGTTCATTACCACAAAAATAATTAAATTTTCTCAACAAAAAAAAGAAAGAAAGACAAGTTATGGTTACGCTGAGGCACTTCATAAACATCGAAATACTCACCCCCAGTTTCACAGACAAGGCTTAAGCCTTGGAACTTGGACTTACAGTATATAATAATACTGTTTTCTTGTAGTCTGTAGTCTACAGTCTAGTCTTCTGTAGCCAATTTTGTCATTGGCTCCCCCTAGACTGTCCTCCCAGATGTCTCTTACTGTCTTGTCAATCTTGTTAGCCCCAGTGTACTGTACATGTACTTGTGTTTCACTTGTCCTTTGTCAGTTGCTGAAAGTGGTGAAACCGTTTTGCTTGTGTTTTCTGTGCCATGTTTTCCAGTGGTCTTCATCTTTTGTCTACTTTGTTACTTTAAAAAATATGCTGCAAATAGACCTACGTACATCCCTGCCTGCTTGCTTTACTTCTGGTATGTTATAGTTATATTACAACTTTATTGCAATGACAACCTACTGTAAAGCATAAAAGCCGATTGTAAAAAGTATGCAACCAACTTTGAAGCTCAGATAAACAGCTCTAACAGAAGAATGAATGTAGGCTACAGTATATACTGTGTATATATATATATTTATTTATTTATTTATTTTTTTTTTTTTTTGTCAAATTCTAAGTACATTTCTGCTTTTAAATCCTCCAAAAAGTACCTCATAGTAACCTAATTAACACAAAAAGTGTCTGTTTTGTAGTAGAAATAAAGTGTCAACTCACGTTGGCTACTACATGCAATACTATATCTGCTGCATTTGCTCTCAGTGCCTCTCACTTCAGGTCATGGAGAGGCTGCAGGTCTTATCACATCATCTTGGAAATTCCATACCCCCCCTTCCTTCCTTACCATCTACTCCTTTGAATTTAATGCTATAGCCATACATTATAGATGAACTTGATACTCTTCTTACCCCCGTCCCAGAAGACTCATCCTTCTTGGTGATCTTAATATTCACTTGATGCTCCTACCTACTTCAACGCACCTCATGTCCTTCAAACTCACTCTCTCAGACTCCTTTGCAAATCACAAGGAGGGCAACTTGATCTTCTTTTCATAAACTGTCCTACATCTTTATTATTGGTTCGCCTTCATCCATGTGGCTGACCACTTCTTTATTTTGGCTTGTATGTATATAAAATGAACCTCTTGTGTATGTATATATATATATATATATATATATATTTATGGTTTATTTACAGCATATTTTCTGGTGCATTTGCACGTTTTTACAGTGTATTAGGTGAGTTTTTCCAATGCTAAAATTGACTGTAAATCCTCATTGAGGATGACATTTTATATTATTTTATTTATTTGTATTATTATTATTTTTTTCCAAGATGGGGTTGAATCTTTGTTCTCCTCTCCACAGAAATTAAGGCTATCAGCGCTGACTTTCCTTTTTCTCAGTGCATGTGCTCAATCTATTTTGGCAGCTGGTGTGAATCACCATGGAGAATTAGTTTAGTGTTGCGAATTTGTGGTCCCAAATGTATTTTGGGGATTAAATGGAATGACATAAATACTGTCTTTTCGCAGTAAGCCATGATCTTGCTTTGGATAAAACGCTAAATAAATAAATGTAAAATCAATAAATGCCATTGTCTGACCTGAGGCTATTGACTGTGTGGCTTGTTTTTCTTTGCTGTTGTTTGGGTTTTTACAACAAATTGTTAGGATTAAATATCCGTGCCTCATGAAATTGCTTCAGTTTGTTTTGTTTTCCTCACTAAGTTGTAATGAAAGAGAGGAGTGCTAATGGGTATTACCACAGTGCCTAATTACCACCACACTTGTGCGTCCTTCGAGATGTTAACAGCTACTCCGGGCATCCAGACTGTGTTCTGGAGTGCATTATGACGGGGAAGATAGCACAGAAGGAGTTTTCTTACTTTAAATGACATAAAAAAAGGGAATTCTGTCTTTCTCTGTGATTTCGGTAGCTTCTGTACGATGCCTCACAAGTGCCTTCTAAAACCAACGAGGAGAGCTGGAAACATCACAGGAACTCACTGTTTTGCTGTTCATTACATCTCCTGCCAGATGGTTTATGAGGGTACTCTAGTCTGATTTTGTTGAAGGCCTATTTGGATATTCATTTTGACATTTTTTTTTTTACCCCAGCCTCTCGCTAGCAGCAGATCCGAAGATAATTATGAACTGTAACTTGTGGTCACCTTTTCTCTAAAAGCAGTTGATTATGCTTCAGAACTGAAGTAGCATATGATTAGAGATGTTACACACACCATCAATTCACACTCTTTTAATGTTGTGGGTGACACTTGAGCGTAGTTTTAATCAGTGAAGTTTGAACAAGAGTGACAAATTAGATATGGCAAAGTGGCATCATTGACACATACACATACACAAATTGCACAAATGTACTTGAGACGTTTTGCTCTTTCATTCCAAGTTGAAACAAAAGATCTTCTAAAACTGTTTATCTGCAGTGGATTTGTAGGTTGTCATAATCAGTTTTTCATTGTGCACGATTATCATGGTCAAAATAATTCCTTTTTTGAAAATAATAAATACAGATATGTAAAAATTTATACAACTCATATTTACAAATGTACATAGATAGAAATATATTGTTATATGAATATAAATAAAAGTAAATGAAAGACATTGGAAATTAAAACAATTTTGTATATAAACATACAAATACATATATATATATATATATATATATATATATGTAAAAATAAATAAATAAAATTAAAAAAGCATAGACACAGATTGTGTATATGTGGTATAGTTGCATATATAAAAATCACTCAAAAAACAGGTTTATGGAGGTGGAGAGAAAGTTTGTAACCATAACCTTACAGAATCATTGCTGATAATCACATTTGAGCTTTTTTTTTTTCTTTCTCCAGATTCATTTTATTCCCTCCTTTTTTTTTATCATCCACCTATCATCAGAATCAGAGATCTATACATGAAGAGACGTCAATAGGCATGTCCTTGGGAGATACCTCCTCTATGGAATAGACAAATGCAACCTTCTTCTTTCCTTCCATTTATTTCTTCCCAGCAGTTTGCCCTTAGGATATGATGGATATTTCTCAGAATACATCAGGATTTCTTGATGAATGATCCACTCTTCTCTCTTGTCCCATATGTTCTCTTTGTTTTCCCGATGGAAGCCTTGGCTCCGCTTCAGCCCTGGCTCATTGCAGCAAACTTTCAAACTGATGATTGTGAGTTTCTCCTAGAAAGATAAACAAGAAATGCAATTTCTAAATGCATAACTTTCATCATACCCATATTCAAAATAAGTAACGATTATCATCTGCGTCGCATCCCTTCCCCTAAAACTGTTAAATTAGAAAAAGTGCAACCTAAAAATGTAGGGTTTTGGATTAGTTTTCCCCTTAATGTCATTCTCAGAAGAAATGGAATTGCTTTCTGTAAAATATATATCTGGGTTGTGAAATGTGATGGGTCCAGGCTGTTTATGTAAATATAGATGATTTTTCCGTTCTTATTGTTCCTGGCCAGGCAATATTTAGAATTCATATTGGAGTACTAAAAGCAGAAGGGAGCTAAAATGATCCCTGTGCATGCCTGCATGCATCCAAGGTTTGGTGGGGAGGGTTATTGGGTAACCAGGTTGGACAGGTGGAGACAGGAACAGAATCTTGCATTTGGGATGGCTTTTTGTTGACTATGTGTAATACCACACAAAAATATTAAGAAAAAACAGAGACAGAAAAGGGATACATTTTATATCTGTTAAATTATGTCATGTAGCATTTTTAACATGAGACACAATTGGAAATACCAAAGGCAATATGATTGTTGTGGACACACGTTTAATATTTTACAAATAAAAATAACAGTATATTTTATTGTAATGTCAGTTTGTTTCTTCACTTGTTTGCCAAACTAGTCTAAAGTCTTAAATTACCTTCATTTGTGGGGTTTTCTCTACTAATTTTTAAAAAATGTGATTATTAATTTGATTTATTAAGCAGCATATCGTGTAACTATTTGTATTAACCATTTTAATTAATCAACAGTCCAAATAAATATATGATGATACTTTCAGTGGGAATAACCTCACCATGGTGAGGTTGTTATCATCAGTAATTAATAATTAAATATTTGAAGTTTATTTATTGATTTGTTTGTTTTTGGCATGCACATCACATCCCACTATGAATGAAGAGCCATTACGCTCTTTGGCCTGAAGAGACATTCATAATTAAAAGAAAGAGTCAGAACACATTATTACAGTATACCTCATCTGTGGTATTTAGCATGGCAGAGGGCTCTTAGTTCTTGCTTAAAAGAATATAAAACACTCTTTCATACACACAATGACAATGCTGAATCAGTGAGCTCTTCACTTTCAGAGACAATTGTTAATGAGCAAATCTGCATACGTTTGAATTCACACATTCATGTTCACTTAATTACTTGCAAATGACAGCCAATTACCCCCTCACTCTGCTTTGAGTGGCAGTTCATCGTTTGAAATGATTACGTTTCGAGGCTTCTCCCTTCTCTCTCTCTGCCTCGCTCTGTTCTCATATACCTTTGCAGAGGCAGAATCCACTTCTCTCATTTACACACACTGCTGATTTTTAAATAGTACTCCAGTCTCTTGCTCCATATCATAATTGTCATTAGGACTATATTTATAACATGTTCTGCATGCGGGCACTTGAAACTGTTTTTACACCAGTGTGCTGATGTCCATCCATCACACAGGCCCTTTACAAAAGCACTTTAAGACTGTGGATATGGATTTGGTGTTAGAGGATACACTTTTGTTCTTTCTATGTATTCCCAGCATAGGTCTATAAAGAAGCACTTTCTAATGGATTTTCAAAATAATGGAAAGCAACTTTTAGTATCATCAAGTACAAAGTACTCTAACTAAAAAGTAGTGAAGCAATAAAATGATTGTACAAGCAGTCTTTACTCCTCTGTATTACATATTTTCTCCACAGTAGTCGTTTGATTACTATATAAAAGTCATTTTTGGTTCTTTTTCTGTTTTATACGCTTTTTCTCTCTCATGGAATCTGCTGACTGTTTTTATATTTTCTGTGCTGATCTATGGGGAAAAAAAATTGTATGGGATGGGTTTTAAAGTGGTGAAACGTGTTAAATAAGGAGGAAAGATCTACACATTTGTTTGGTTGCTGAAGGCAAAATTAAATTAGCAACAAATATTTAATAAAATAATATGCAAGAGGAAAGGATGTACAGAACTTTAATCCAAACCCAGTAAAAAAAAGTTTAACGTAGGAGTTGGAGGCATGTGGATCCATGTGCAGTAACTTTATTCAAGGTCGACAGGCAGGATCAAACACCAGCAAACAAAACAATGGAGACAGAACAGAATCAAGATCGAGGTAAACAGGCAGATATCGGGGCATGCAGCAAACAATCAGATTACAGATAAACAGTCCAGGTAACAACAGGGAAAAAACCAACACGGGAAGCAACACTCGGAAATGTTAGCCAGGGCAAAACAAGACTTGAGTTGAAGTTTCAGACTAGCTTTATTGTGTGTGTGAGATCGGTATTTGGGTGTGGTGATGAGGTGCAGGTGTGTGTGTGTGAATGAAGTGCAGGTGTGGTGTGTAATCAGTCCCAGGAATGAGGCATGATGGGTGATGAGTTCGTGAGCCAGACACAGTTCTGGCAGGAGTGCTTTCTGGTGGAAACAACGAGGGACTTCAGCTGAATATCTCAAAAAAAAAAAAGAGAGAGAATATTGAAGATTATTTACAATTTTACATCAAGTCTAATCAAATAATATTTTTTTAAGTAAGCTTTTGAATAACATGTTTGGTGTAATTTTATTATTGGCAATGTAGTATAATTATTGTATCCTGTTTTTAAATGTTTTATTTGTTCATTTTGTTTCCTTTTACATTCACGCTTTACATTCTGTAATTAAACACATTATGTATGAAAGGTGTAACAACAGCAATAACAATAATGATAATAATAATAAAGTATGTAGTCTTATAAGATAAGTATAAATGTGCAAAGTGTGGAAATAATTGAGACATATCTGCCATGTATATTTTAGTTGCATTGAATATCACATACAGAATAAGTTCTACATTTGGCAACCTTTACAAACTTTGCTAATCTTATGTTGTAGTTGTGGCTTTATTCAGCATGTGAGTTACAGTTGGTCAGTTGAGTCACTTAACTGCTATTCACAACTACTCTGTCATGTCCTCATGTGATAGTAAAGTGTCAATTGGATGTGTACTTCAAAATCTCAGCTCGAGTAGTAGGTCATCTAAATATTTTGCACCTACTTTTTGGATTTTTTTGGATGTGATACCATTTGTTACACTTATAAAATAGTTTGTGGTGTAGCATTTACATAAAATATGAAGCATTATTGCTGATTTCAGATGTTTAGACACCAGTTTGTGTATTAGTGCACACATTGTCATTTTTATGCACAGCTACCGTAAGGTCAAAAGTTTACATACCCCTTTCAGAATCAGCAAAATGTTCATTCAACAAACTGGAGGAAACATACAAAACGCATGTTATTGTTTATTTTGTACTGACCTGAGTAAACTTTCACATAAAGGATGTTTACGTACGGTACACTAGAGAAATAATAGTTAAATTTATGAAAATGACCCCATTCAGAAATTTACATTATGATTCTTAATGCTGTGTTGTTACCTGAACTAACCAGAGCTGGTTTTTTTTTGTTTAGTGATAGTTGTTCATGAGTCTCTTGTTTGTCCTGAACATTTAAACTGCCTGCTACTCTTCAGAAAAATTCTTCAGGTCCCACAAGTGTATTGGTTTTGCAGCATTTCTTGTGTTTTGAACCCATTCCAACAATGACTGTGTTACTTTGAGATCCATCTTTTCACACTGAGGGACTCAAATACAACTATTTCAGGTTCAAACACTCATTGATGCTCCAGAAGGAAAAAAAAACCATCAGCAACAACATAAAAACATGCACTAATGGCAAGGGGTTGAAATTTAAAAAAATTGAAATTTGGCTTTTTTAATTTGAAGATCAGGGTAAATTTAACATATTTTGTCTTCTGTTTTACTTATTTTGTCATTTTGCAAATTCTGAAAAGTGGATGTGAAATTTTGACCTCACCTGTATGTCTATAGCTTTAACCTCTTTAATGTATGAAGTTTTTTTTTCAGCCTGGTCTCATAAAAAATATATACCTCTGCGTACGTTTTGTGCAACACCGTTTTTACGTGCCTTACCACAGATTTCTACTCAGTTTCAAAGAGAAATGTCCACTAAAAAAAGTGCCACTAAAACACAGGTTCAATATGTGAACCCTGGTACCATTTTTTCCATTGGCATAGGTACATATTTCTGTGTTTTTCTTACGTTGCTTTAGTATGCTAACGCATGTCCTGATTTTGCTAGGTCAACATATTTTGTGCAACATTTTAATGCAAAAACATAGTTTTAATGTTTAAGATCAGAAGAAATGATAGATGACTGGCATCAAAGCACCAAACACTGATTGTAAGCCTAAACTTTCTTCAAATCTCATGGGTTAATCACAATGTTGTCCCAGGGTCAACAAAGGTGTTGTCCCAGGGTCAACAAAGGTGTTGACCCAGGGATATATTCCACTTAATAAAATCAGGTTAGCGGATGCGAACATTCAAAAGCATATTTCAGCATATTAATATTGTTCTGAAATCATAACATGATTTCGAAGTTGAAGTTATAGTGCAAAAATGAGACTTTATTAATTGAAACTCTGTAAATTTGAGTTTTACTACCTTTAGTGTTCATTCATTTTGCAAACTGCAGTGATATGTACTTGATGGTACATATTTCGTGTCTCACTAAAAAGTGCATCAAGGTACTTTTATGCAAGGAGACCAGGTAGTTTTTTTCTTTCTTTCTTTTTTTCTGAAAAAAAGACTTTGTAAATATATCATATACTTTAAACGTAATCACGCTAAAACATTTCTTGCTTCTAACTGCTGTAGATTGAATCAGTCAACATTTTAATACAAATTTAATATCTAGAAATATCTTGAGCTTTCAGCGCTTGGAGGTAAACATTTCGGTTTCATTTATTCATTCACTTTTGCACAGAAAGAAGCTTGCAGATCATCCGGCGGTAATATTTGTTTGGACTTATTTCAGATGCCATCCTCATTGTGTTTCTTCCCTCGTTCTCTATGGATTGATCCCTGCAGTAATGTGCACTGAGCACAGGGCCTTTTATGGCACTTTTCCACTACACAGTACCAGCTCGCCTCGGCTCGACTCGACTTGCCTCGGCTCGGCTCGACTCGCCTCTGTTTGGTTTTCCACTGTGTAAAAGTTGTACCTGTACCTCCACAATAGTACCTGGTTGTCATAGCGACGCCGCAGGAAATTGCCGTGGCGTAATCTTCTACGCGACACACAGGACAATGGAGAAAATCGAGTGCATGTTGTTTTGATCCTCGGGATGTGGCTGTTTCTCACAGCAAGAAGACAAACGTTGTTTCAGGACTACGAGACGAATCTGTTTGTTCAAAGCCGACGCAAGAGGGTAAGTTAGTGACATAGCTAACGTTTGCCTTAATGCTCAGCAGAGACTGTTTCACCTAGATATTACACTATAGAGACTGTATCTGTTCCCTGAACTAAAAAATACAGTTTACTTTTTAAATCACTTTTTGTAAATGATTTGCTAGATTTGCTCTGTTTCACTGAAATGTTGCTAAAAATGAGCAACGTCTGAAAGGTAAAGGGGGTGGTGTTGCTACAATTTATAGCAATGTCCTCAGTATTTTTCAAAAGCCAGGCTTTAACTATAGCTCGTTTAAAGTGATTTGATTGATGCTTGCCTGTAACATTATCTAGAGAAACATGTGAAACATGTTATAAATCCCTAACTTAGTTAGTACTGGCTGCAGTTAAAGTCTTAATTCTTGGCGATTTTAATATCCATTTTGATAAAGAAAAAGATGCGTTAGGATCCGCATTCTAACGGATAACATAGTTAACATTCAGATATTTTGAACTCTATTGGGGTAAGACAACACGTATCAGGAGTATAATCATTGTTGAAATCATACTCTACATTTAGTATTGTCACATGGAATTGATGTTAATGGTGTTAAAATTCTGCAGCAAAGCGAAGATATCTCAGATCATTATCTAGTCTTGTGTAAACTCCATATCGATAAACCTGTGAGATATTATCAGGAGACATGGTGTTAGCTTTCACTGTTATGCTGATGATACTCAGCTATATATTTCTTCTCAGCCAGGTGAAACACACCAAATTAAAAAAAAAATGCAACCAAATGCATAGCTGGTAAAAAAAAATTGGATGCCAAGTAACTTCTTACTGTTAAATTCTGACAAATTAGAGGTGTTTATTTCCGGACCTAAAATCCCACATGTAATAATCTAGAACACTGTCTAACACTTGATGGCTGCTCTTTCAATTCTTCTTTATCAGTTAGGAACCTAGGTGTGCTGTTTGATAGCAATCTTTCATTTGAAAGCCATGTTTCTAGCATCGGTAAAACTGTGTTTTTCCATCTCAAGAACATATCTAAATTGCGACCTATGCTCTCAACCTCAGATGCAGAAATGTTAATTAATGCATTTATGATCTTGAGGCTAGACTATTGTAATGCTTTATTGGGTGATTGTTCTACACTCTTAAAGAATACAGCTGGTTCAAAATGCAGCAGCTAGAGTCTTTACTTCAACCAGGAAGTATGAGCATATTAGCCTGGTTTTGTCAACACTGCACTGGCTCTGGAATTTATCTGGAAATTAGGTGCTGGGCATCCAGCCAGAGGAGAACTGGCCCCAACTAAGCCTGGTTCTCCCAAGGTTTTTTTTTTTCTCCATTCTTTCATGGATGGGGTTTTGGTTCCTTGCCCCTGTCGCCTCTAGTTCCCTATCAGGAACTCGAGCTGCGTCGAAAGGCTATGGGAACACCACCTGCGTGACCGCTCTGAATCGTGTGTAAAACCAGACAATCGTGAGATAGGACGTCATTGGCGAGTGACGTCACCGGCCAGGAAGTATAAAGCACATGGAAAGCCGTCCGGCAAACTAGCTTCAAACATTCAGCGAAGCGCTTTGTGTATATGTGTGTGTCTCAAAAGCCAAATATCTGTCAGGAAATTAGTCAGAAAGACTTTTCACTACACATAGAGAAAAGAAAACGGGGTGAAAGCAGCTCGCAGAGCTACAATGTGTGTGCGCCGCTTTGTAAGCGCAGCATATTGCCTGATGACAATCATACGCTCTGTGTAGTACTTCCACGTATCAATCCATCCTTCTCACAGGAGACTCCTGAGGTTCGCTTTCGGGGGCGAAGCGTACCAATATCGGGTTCTCCCCTTCGGCCTTGCACTCTCACCCCGTACGTTTACAAAGTGTGTGGATGCAGCGCTGGCTCCACTGAGACTCCAGGGCATCCACATACTAAATTATATCGACGACTGGCTGATTCTGGGTCAGTCAGAGAACGAGGTGTGCAGACATCGAGATGTCGTCTTCGCTCATATGAAACGGTTGGTGTTGAGACTGAACGCCAAGAAAAGTGTGCTTTCTCCAGTACAGAGGACCACTTATCTAGGCATGGTGTGGGATTTGACCACGATGCGGGCTCGTATGACACCTGCTCGGGTTGCTTCAATCCTCACTGCAGTCGCGAGAGTGAAAGAAGGCTGGTCACTCACTGTAAAATAGTTTCAAAGACTGTTGGGCCTTATGGCAGCTGCGTCCAACGTGATATCTATTGGCCTGCGGTACATGAGACCCTTACAGTGGTGGCTCAGAAACAAAGGTGTAGCTCTGAGGGGGAATCCTCTTCGCATGATCAAAGTGTCACGCCGCGCCATACGTGCCTTGGACATGTGGAGAGAACCTGCGTATCTGAAACAGGGCCCAGTGCTGGGAGCTCTGACTCGCCGCCTAGAGCTAGCGACGGATGCACCCTCACTAGTTGGGGAGCGATCATGAGTGGTCGCTCAGCCCGAGGTCTGTTGGAAAATCACCATCTTACTTGGCATATAAACCATCTAGAGATGCTGGCAGTGTTCCTTGCACTCAAACATATTCTCACAGATGTTAGAGAGAGACACGTGTTAGTGCGCACCGACAACATGTCAGTCGTCGCTTACATAAACCACCAAGGAAGTCTGTGTTCGCGCCCCTTGTACAAGCTGGCGCACCAGATCCTTGTGTGGGCCCGGGAGAGGTTCCTCTCACTGAGAGCCGCCTATATTCCCGGGCATCTAAATGTAGGAGCAGACATCCTGTCGAGACAGGGGCCGAGGC
>JAUCMU010000001.1:25370504-25386406 GCA_032275025.1 Enteromius treurensis
TCAAAGGCAAATCGGTCTCTCTGGCGAGTTCCCATATGTAACGTCGAAGTGATTCGACTGAAAGGGTAACAGTATACCTTAGATCAGCTGAAATTTGTTTTCCCTTAAATTTTATTGGCTTGCCCATTGACTGATCGCTTTTCATGGACACACAGGTTTGATCCCTCTCTGTGCAACATACTTGTGCAATAGAATGGAGACATTATTAATAGATTCAGAATTCAAGATTTTAGATTATCCTGCTGTTTTCAGTTCTTTCCAGGTTTTTAAGGATGTATGGGAATCTGTTTGTATGTCTGTCTATGTTTATCACGCAATTAGATCCCCAAAACAACCATAGCAAAGATTTACATAAAAACCATATGAAGACTGATGTACCTGCATTCCAAAGGAAAACCTTTGTTGTTGAATGTTTGTGTGTCCTCCATCACTAAGTCTTAGAGCTGCACGTAAGTCTAAAACAATACAAAAGTATCACATTTTTTGTGAATTAACTTCATTCATGAATAGTATTCATATGAGGACAATATGCACTCACTCTCACCTTAACCAAAAGCCAGTCTATAGACAGATTATCAGAATCTTTCACAAATTACACCTGAACTCCTACATTAGCAAATAAAAACACTATTTAAAAAAAAAGTTTATTCTTTTTTTTCAGTTAAGCAGCTGTAAAGTGGTGCAGTTGGAATCCACTTTCACTTGCTTTACGTTGATCAAAAACAATTCAAATTTCAGACATTTTATCTTAAAAATGTAGCTAAGACGTTACCCGATTATACATGGAGTGTTGTCTGTTTTCTGTTACTTCAGGACTCCCACGTTAAAAAAAGTGCGTATCCAGCAGCTTCATGACTACAGAAGTCAGGTGTTCTCCTGCAGACAGGTGTGATAAGCTTTCTCCTTATCTCTTATGGTGTAAAATGACGATTGTGTATAAATCAAGTATTCATTTTGAAACCTGGGAATAACCCACTTCATTCAAGTAGTAGTAACAGTTTTTCCTAGTCGCATTGGTGCATTTCGAATCATCCTAATATTTGCAAAGAAGTGCATTACTCGAAACAATTTCGAACAAACAGCACCACACAATGGATTTCCCATAAAAGCCGGTACCTTGTTCAAAATCTTTAGTTCATCTCTCTAAAGTAATTAGTTATGTAAATGAAAAGTCCTTGTGTCATTGTTCACAAACGACATATGTTTAGTCATGTTGTCAGTGTAGTGCACTCTGTTTGTCTTTATTGCTGGCTCATGTCACATGTATGTATGTGTGTGTGTGGGGGGGGTCTTCTTTTTCACAAACAGAGCAAACAGACTTTGAACTTAAGTCCAAATGTCTAAAAAGTGTTCACATGCTTCTGAACACCATAAAAATGTATTTATACATATATGTATATCACATCTTTAAGTGTCAGAGGTAAACAAGTAGCCTATCACAGTGTTTACAGTACTAACTTGGTTAACATATTTGTTTTTTGTAGATGATTTCTCCTAGTACAATCTGCTGCTTGCTTTTGGGCGAAAGTTCACCAAAACACATTCCACCACTAGAGGTCGCTTTGTACTATGAAAAACGTTCAAGAGTAGAGGCTGTTGGAATTACGCGTGCAATTACAGATGAAAACATCTTTAGATGGAGAAACATATCAAAGGCAGAGTAGAACATACTGAATTCTACACATTGTAAATATTGTAAATGGAAGTATATGACTTTCTTGAATGTTGACACAATAAATATCTAAGTAGCAACAAATAATAATAAAAAAAAGATTTCAAGATTTGTGTTTCTGCACATTTGAATGGTCAAAAACCACTTGTATTTAGCAGGCTAAATGCCCTTTATTAACTGGTGTTATTTGTCCGCATTGCAATGGAATTCTGTTCGGTTGTGGTTTATAACTCTAACAGCACGAAGAAAGCTTTATTGATGTGCAGTATTGGTATTTGTCCAAAAGGTTCAAATTATAGTATACTTCATAACTCTGTGTTTGTCACAGATTAATGAAACAGATTCATGAATTAATCATTTATACTGTCTGTGTTTTCCTTATTAGAGCATTAATGACCAGTGTTGAGTGTCATAATTATTTATTATTGCCATAAATGTCAGGATCAATCTGTCTTTCAAGTAACATCTGAGAACCAAAACATGTACCCAAAAATTTCTTTTTGAAAGTGGAATTGTAATGATATTTATTCTTTGTCTCCTACTCCTGCCCCGATTAATATTTGCCCTATACTAAATGCAAACACACACAGTCTGGTCAGCTATGCTTGTAAGGTCTCTTCATAGGCATAATGGTTTTTCTAATGTAAAACCATATTTTCTATTGCGCTACACCAACCCTACAACTAAACCTACCTCATACAGGAAACTTTCTGCATTTTTACTTTTTCAAGAAACTCATTCTGTATGATTTATAAGCTTTTGTAACCATGGGGACCTCAATTTCGTCCCCATGAATCTGTGTGTATTCAGGTTTAAATCCCCAACAGGAGGTTCACAGGGGAAAACTCTATAGATGTTAGTTTTTTTTTTACAGTGTACAAACTGTATTTACTATTGCCCTACACCAGCTCTACCCGGCTAACCTGATTTTAGCAAGTGCAACATGTGTTGTTGATACATGGGCAAAACTATATTTTTTCATTAAAATGTTGTTCCAGGGTCCACAAAATATGTTGACCTATGGACACATTGAACTTGCCCTATCAGGTCATGCCCTATACCCCTTGAAGAAAACTTTCTGCATTTTTTGATTAAAAAAACAAACAAACACCATTTAGTATGTTTTTTTTTTTAACCCTTTTGAATTACAGGCACATAACTGTCCTCATAAACCACCTTTGTAATTGTTTGTACAAATATCGGAGGGTTCAGGTTGTGAATTTCGTAGTAGTAGAATAACATTTCATATTTAATATATAATTTATATTTATGTAAATATGTACAGTCATGATCAAAACAAATATTCAACAAATATTCTAATGGGCCATTTTTGGATCTTTCAAATTAAAAAACAAAACAAAAATGGGTCATTGAGCACAAAACTTCTGCTATGGCCATTTCAGTCCTCTGAACTGTACAAAATAGATAATGAGTGGGGTGAACAGAAGAGAAGAAGCACCAACATGGAGCAGGGAATCTGATAATGTGTAAACACGCGCATGCAATGATGACACAGTGAATAGTGACGATTCTCTCTGACCAATCAGCAGTCTGCTGTGTTTT
Organism: Enteromius treurensis; assembly: GCA_032275025.1. Classification (NCBI taxonomy): domain Eukaryota; kingdom Metazoa; phylum Chordata; class Actinopteri; order Cypriniformes; family Cyprinidae; genus Enteromius; species Enteromius treurensis. The sequence goes on from JAUCMU010000001.1 coordinate 25,373,740, forward strand.
CACGTCACATTTTAGTATCGCCTCAGCTCGCTTGGAACCTCGCCGGAGGTGGTACGAAAAAAAGTACCTGGAAGCCAGTACAGGTAAAACTTTTACACAGTGGAAAACCAAACAGAGCCGAGTCGAGCCTAGTCGAGCTGGTACTGTGTAGTGGAAAAGCGCCATTAGGCACTTTTGCACCTCAGGGACATTTTTGGATTGATACAACAGTTATACATCTCACAATCTGCAGTTAGGATGCCCACTTCTCCAAAAAAGGGCATAATGCAGAGTTCAATATATGAGAGAGAGAACGTTCAACCTGATTTTACAGCAATTCATACATGTTTTACGAGGTGGCTAATTCGTACAAATTTGTACGACATCACTCATACGAGTTCATACAATTTCTTCTAAATCGTACGTATTTTACAAGTTCCCAATTCATATGAATTTGTTCAAATGACCTAAACCTGACCCCTCCCCTAAACCTACCTATCACAGGGTTTTAGACAAATCGTACAAAATCGTACGAGTCGTACGAATTAGCATGAATCTGGCAACTCGTACGAATATGTACAAATTGATCGTGAGACTGTGTTGGAATGTTCGGTGTTTAGGGAACAAATACCAAAGTTGTTCCATATTTCACCCAAACAACTCTGCACAGTGTTCTTATTATGCAAATAAAAGTGTATAAAACAAATGCTGAAAATATTGCTTCTGTATGATTCAGCAGACCCAAAAAAACTGACGTTAAAATACAAAATTGTATCAAGATGCTCAGACTTTCCACTTTAGTTGTATTTTGCTAATTTGTACATGCCTAATGGTGCTTTTAAATGTCTTAACAGCACAAAGTTCAAATGCCCATTGCATAACACTATCATTCTCAATTAGAAGCCTATTACACTCTCTAAACAGGCCTAGATTTGATTGCTCCATAAATGATAATTTAATCCAAATCGACTGAATGCCAGTATGTGTTAAGGAGCTCGTTAAGGCTGTTAAATGTTCATTTAGCTTGTCAGAACTTTGTGCCGCAGCGTGTTTTCTCTCTGGAATAGCACTTTTACGTCTAGGTCAGAGGTTGGCCACTAAGATAATTAAAGTAATTGGTAGTGACTGCTGAGCAATGTAAGGTTTTTGCATCAGGTCGTCGTTTACCCTGTCATGCCTACTTAAGCCACACTTATATTTCCATGGCTTGCATGCATCTATCTTTCAAATCCCTGAAGCTGGTTTAGATCTACCATACGACCGAAGCACTTCCTTGAACTGTCAAAAGCAAATGTCCAACCACGGCAGCCTAAGGACCCTGCAGTTAAGATTTAACTGATGGCTGTAGTGGAACGCTTTGTCTCTCCGTGTCTGTCAAATGCGGTTCCTGTATACGCCAGTGGCTGAGGTCTTACGCAGCAGGAAATAAATCACTTGGTTTGGTTTATTTGAATGTTCTCTTATGATCATCAATCAGGGGGTGGGAAGTATTTTTCCCCTGTGTAACCTCCAGCCTCGGTGCTCCTCATTAAGAATTCATTAACTTTGTTTTTCTTCTCTTTAATTCTACCCAACAAAAAAATGGACTCATGGTAAAAAAGGGGGAGAAAAAAATACAGTGAGAGCTTAAAGTTTAATGACAAAGGAGCAAAGGAGTTAGAGGAAAAAAAAGAAATGGTTGATGGGAGGCTAGTGGGGTGTGGGAGGTGGAGGATTGGAGTAAGGCAGAATGTACAAGGAGGAACCAAGGAAAAAGAGGTGATGAAAGAAGGAAAAATGAGTAGAACAGAAATTTAAGAGAGAAATGCCAAAGACATGTTTATGAGCTGAAGGAGAACAAAAGCATTGCTTCAGAAATATTGTCCACCTGCACAGAGAGTCTGTCAAAAGTAGTTTCAAACAACTTTAGCAGGTGGCCATGTTTAAGGATATACTTAAATGCTAAGCCCCTACAGTTTTATAGGATTGTGCTATGGCTAATTTTAACCTTTGGGAATGGAAATAACATACTGTACATACGTGCGCAAGAACAATTTTCATTCGTTTGTTGATTAGTTATTATTTAATTTATGCAAATGTATTTTTTTGTAGTTTGGAATCGCTCATATTTTCACATAACCACTTGAGAATGTTTGTTTTTTAATTATAAAAAAATGTTAATTTCATTTTACAGTAAATGGATATTCCTGTTTTCTTAGAATTACTGTACCTACTTATCAAACGGCCATCATGGGTTTACATTAAAGATATAATATGGAAGAAAAAAAAAACTTTGTCATCAACTCTCAGAGCAAGAAAATTATATTTTTGTCATAGTATTCTTTCAAAGTTTAAGGAGATTACCCTCACCTGGCATCAGCACTGTTTTCTATTATAGTTATATTGTCAGTGGCAAAAATGGTCCTAAAAATGTCAAATATTGTCACAGTTACTGATAATTTGGACTTTGTTTGCCTGTTTTGTTCTTTGACCTGTAATTTCTGTTTCCCTTTTGACTACGTTAGTTAGATCATCTGTGGCTTGTTTCTCAGTTGTACTTAAGTTCCTGTTGTCGGTTATTGATGTTTGGACCTCACGTGTGCTATTTTTGTATTACCTGTTCTTCTGTGTTAGTTGTTAATGAATACTATGAAATCTGTCATCTTTTTCATATGCAAATCCTGCCTCGAAGCCTCTATTAATTAATTTGAAAGTTCATGCCATGTTTTTTCGCAATGATTTTTGCATTACTGTGACAATGCACGTGTTTTGATGTGGGGGCGTGAGCGCGGACTAGTGCAGGCTGCATAATGGAAGGGAGTAATAACAAAGGTGATGAGCAAAGAGACCAAATGAACAAAAGAAAATGACAAAAATGCCCTACTCAGAGACCAGAGGAGGACTGTCCCCCGAGACCAGATATATTCAGTGTAGTGTTCAATCAATGCGATTGTTAATCGAGATGGGGGCTGTTAAATAATGTACATATTATGGAGGGGTTAAAGCACAACGGTCAGTGCAATACTGCACAAGCACGACGAATGTGGAAGGGCTGTTGCTGCATGTTCATACTGCCACCGGCGAGAGCGTCAAAGTGGCTGGAAGTCATTCATTTTAAATGTAAGCTGGCGGTGAGAGGCGGCACGCGCGCATCATGGGCGGCTGTGTGAGCGTACGGTTACGCTATACCGGAATATTTATCAGCTTATACCACATAACATACGTAATACTTTTTCAATACCATGTCTTGGATGCATACTTGATACTTTAGTAAGAAATACTGAAAGTTGAATAGATGTCCCTAAGTCTAATTTGCTCAATACAACAGGTGTGGTAATTTTAGTTTGATTTATAAATGCACAGCCATGAACTGACTACATGATAATAATATTTTACCTAATATTTTAATATAAAAAAAATTAATAAATATCATCAATAAATAAAATGTAGCTTTTTGTTGTTTTTCTTAAAAAAATAGAAACCAATTAGTTGCATATTTAATATTGCTCTTTAATTAAGCATAAATGTTTTATGCAATTACTCGTTTAATCGATGGAATTTTCAGTAGAATACTAAATTACTAAAATATTTGATAGCTACAGCCCTAATCACAATTATTTCTGGGACAGTGCCCCAGAAAAAGTAGTTGTTGTGACAGTATATGTATTGATCTTTGACAATTAATTGAAAATCCACAATAATTCATATCAGATACAAAACATAAGCATCAGAACAGAAACACATTCACAGTATGTATACTTAAATTACTAACAGTACTCAAAACAGTAATAAATTGCCTATATACAATAAATTTTGCCACAGTATATCAATGTAGTTTTCTGCTTGGTTATGATTTGTGCCGCAAACATACTGTACCATTTGTGCGGCTATCCACCTAAATTTGCAATGAGGACGTTTTATACAACTTAACTTTACCGGAAACTAATGACTCATATGTTAAAAATAAGGCAGATATTTATATACGCCATACCACCAGTGCTACTAGTGAGTACACTATTTGCAGGTATGGCCCCCTCTGGAGCAGCCCAGGGTTAAATGTCCTCCTCAATGGCACATAGAGCGAAATTGCAATATCAACAACTCCGCAATACCACAGCAGCATTACATACAGGACCGACCGGCGAGTTCTGCATTAGCAGCCAGTTTAATGTACATCAAATTGACACAGATAAATGGAAAGCAGAATTCCTCCTCCGCTCAATGAAGGCTTATTGCTGTGCATAAGGCAGAAAATACACACGCGGCTCCTCGTGCAGAGGTAGAAAATCACATTTATAACATTTAAATACCAACTGGAGATTAAAAATGAATCATTTGTCCTAAAACTCAATGCTCATAATTTTTTTTTTCAATATTCGCTCCGGGCAGAAGTCGGAGGAAGGCAGCACGTGCTCGTAAGCCGCTGAACACATTTAGCAGTCTATTACAATTTTCACTATAGACTGCCTTTCCAAATTGAATAATGACTGTTAATACTCCGCATTTTGTAAAACTGTCATGTGAGGAAGCATTGAGTATATTCCAGCAATCTGTCACTCTACCCTTTGTTTGCCAACTGCTAACGGACAGATATGATTAACATTCAGGAAAAACCTTCAATGGGATTTGTATATCTAAATGCTGAGGCGAAAAAATAACGCAAATTAGTGGAATCAGCAGGATCAGGGGCTGCCCGAAATGGACCACTGATTGAATTTCTTTCTCTCTTTTTTTTGTCTATCAAAGCTCCCCGATTTGTTTCCCTTGCACACCAAAGCTATTATTTCCAGCATTTTAGCGTATTAAGTAATTGTGCTATCATGGGTCTATTTCCTCCTCTGGGAACTGACATACAGCTGGAGGCAATCTCCAATGCCTATTTCCATACCCAGATAGACTGTCAACAGAGAGCAGAGAGATACAGAGAGGGAGGTGGGCAGATGGAGGGACAAAGAGAGAGAATGAAGGAGAGAGATAAAGAGACCAAGAAAAGGCAAGAGAGAGAGAGAAGAGAAATGATGAGGCCTAGACTACTCTGCACTGTCGGGTCACTAGCTCTGAGTCCATTCATTAAAGGCGAATGAGAATTTTAAACCGCATACGAAATCATAATTGCATTTTCTACCGGCAGGCCCCTGTGCTAACGATGAAATTGTTTACCTGTGGGACTACATCTCTTCCTCGCTCTCTCCTAAAATCCTGTCTCTCGGTTCCCGTCTTCTTCTATCCTTACACCTTATGCACACAAACACAGCAGTGCTGCAAAATGCCCCAAAACTGTCATCGAAAAAGAGGAAAAGAGACACAGAGAAAAGACGAAGAAAGAATAGGAGGGAAAGAATCTCTAGAACTGTATCTTCCACACAGACACTTTCTTGTCCTCCTGTCATAAAGGTCTTGTCCTCGGGGGCAAGCAAAGTGCCGTTGAGATGGGATGATTGCTGGGGGAGAGAGAGAGAGACTTACTCTCTACGCTGTCTGTCATCGTAACAATTCAGACACACTCGGAATAATAAAACACTCCGCTTTCTTCCAAATGGACCACCTAAACCCTCCTCGACGTTGTTATTATGTGCTACATGACCATTAAGCAAAAGCCTGTACTGGAGGTCAGGCAGCCGAACAACTTTTCCAAGGTTCGTTCCCAGAGCCACGGACGTTTTTTTTTTTTTTTCTTGAAAAGTTTAAAGCCGCGGTTGCAGGGAATTGGTTCGATTTTCTAAATTACTGTCTCCTGTTCATCTCCCCTGCTGTTCTAACCCCCTGCTCAGACAGTATGTCAGCTGATACTCAATACATGTCTGACTGAGGGGAAAAAATATATATTCATATTGACATAGCCATTATGGAGTCCATTAACTGGCACTGAGGGTTGTATTTAATTGGCTTTTTAGAAAGTACGCGACTGAATTGTGGACATTGCCAGATCTGGCAACTGCTTTTTAGGTGAAAGTAGAGGAAACGGCTCGTTTAGCACCTGAAACGCCGCAGAGATTGTGTGGTGTAAGGCCTTAATTTCAAATAAAACCAAATAAACTACTGAAAATGAAGCTTAATTAAAGGTGAATGTAGTATTGTTTTTATGTTTTTTTGCTTTTATTTTCCCAGCGCACCCATACTGATGTTGGGTTTTTTTTCCCACTGTGTAATTACAAGGCTCGTAAAGAGCCATACCGGGAGTCGTTTTACAATGTGAGCAAATTAAAATTGAACTAATTTCCAAAATCCAAATGACCACTTTGTTATCACGCCTGCCTCCAGCGCTGCCTCATCCTGCTTTGCATCCTTTGATATTGAGAGCTGAACCATTCTGCAGCATGGCTGCCTGTGGATCCTCTGGGGAAAGGTAAATGCTGCAGAATCGTACCGTTCTTGGTATCACTGGTCTTCACTTCACTGAGGCAGATCTTCTTCTTCTGTTGGCCTAATTAGAGCTGCCATGGGTCTTGTAAAAATACCAATACTTGTGGTTCTTGTTAGAGGTCATAATAAGAGTAATACTAGTAATAAGATCAGGAGCAGTAGCACTAAGGACAGGAACAATTGGAGCAACAGTGGAAAATAGATATAAAAGGGTCTTTCTTCTACTTTGGACACTCTTATTTCCCAGGAGTTGGTTTTTGTTAAAACATATTTGTTTTTTTGTTGTTTTTCATGCTGTTTTTATGAATATTGTATTGTGTGTCATCTCCAGTCATGCTGTAATTTTGTCAAATTATGCTCAAAGTGTGAAAATATATTGAATTTTTTTTGTATTTGAGATACAAAAAAAGATTAGCCTTAATAATACATTTTATTCCAAAATTTTTAAAATATATTAAAATTTTAACTTCTTTCACAGAAGCACTATAACTTGAAGTGCACATGACATTTCTGTTGCAATTTTCATGACTTTCAGGGGGCAAATGGGGGAAAATAATAAAAAACAGTCTACTGTCTGACATTATTTATTTTTATTTATTTATTTTATATTTAAACAATTTAATTAACTATTAATCATTTTTAACTAGGGTTGGGCAATGTGGCCAAAAAATTATCACAATATTTTTATATCATTCAAAATCAATAATTATCATGATAAATTACAAATCTTTATTTTTTTAAAGTTCAAATCTAAATTTTTGCTCCAAAGTGAAAGTTGTAGAAACATGACCATTCATTTTCCTTAAAAAAATAAAATAAAAAAAGAATAAATTATAATAATAAATATTGTTTCAATTCAAGAAACAGATTTGGGTTGTCTGATAATATTGATAATAATATAGAAATGCACATTTAAAATGTTAGCAACCTCAGTTTTATTTCACTAATTCGCACTTCCTTTATTAATATTGAGATATAGAAATAGCGTGTGGGCTTGCTGTCCGGGAGCTCAGCGAACTCTGAGCCCTAGGGATTTTAACCCTCAGGCAGCGAGGGCTGGACGGAGCTCGGAGCTTGGCCCGATCCCCGAATGCTGATAAGAACCACGTCCTATGCCGGTGAGCTCAAATCTGAAATAAAGATAGACAAAGTTAGTAGAGGTGGTGAAAGGGGCGGAGGAGGAATGCAAAAAATTAGATGCTGGATAAGGGAAGTTAGCTCTATTTAAAGGAGAATCTCTTAGCTCCGATAGGATGATCTGATAATGGGCTGATTAGGGAACAAGCGTCAGCTGCGGTCAATCATTTGTAAGCACTCCTCCTGAAATTTGTTTATCTCTAAACATCATATGGTTAAATTTATGCTGGCCAAGATTCGCTCCGCTTTTGGCACATAAACATCATATTAAACAATTATTCTTATAGTCTTCTTAGCGATTTATTGAGAAAAATTAGATAGTGATAATTATCGTTATGAAATTATTGCCCAGCCCTAATTTTTTAATGGTTTTTTTTGTTTTGTTTTGTTTAGTTTTTTTATTGAAACTTATGTGTTAAATATACCTTTTTATCTAATAGGTTGTTCGTTTTCAGTTCAAATCTTTTTTAACCACCTTTTCTATTTGAAAGTTAATGCACACTTTTCCAATAAATTCTGAAAAGATAAAAGACCCACTCTACATTTTCTTCTATGCAATATTCTGTTTCACCTCAAAATATGTCTTATTGTGAAAATAAAATGGGTTGCGATCCGCATTTCACATTGACTTTAATGTGCAAATCATGAAAGATATATATATATATATATATACATATATCAGATCTGTTTGGTATTCTTGTTTTATTTGCACTTCCATAATATATGCTCTCCGTTTCAGTGAAATAGAAGTTGACTTTGTTTACAACAGATCTAAATAAAAGTAAGAACCCTCATTAATGATTTATACATTGGAGTTGATTTCCATGCTAGGAAAGTTGCCAAACCGCCTATACCGATTTTAAAAGTTGCTAACAGAGGTCCTGCGCACACAATCCCTGCATCACAATAAGGACGAAATGCTGCTGGGGAAGCTCTCCGGGAATGGCCCTGTTACTGGAGAAGGTGTCTGGAGTCAGAGAGAAACAGATCAATGCCTGTAATGTTGTGGCTATAGAGAATTACCATCCTCCGAGGAGCAAATTTAAATAAGAGTAAAACTAGTGCGTACGTGTTTCTGTGTGTGTGTGTGTGTGTGTGTGTGTGTGAGAGAGAGAGAGAGAGAGAGAGAGAGAGAGGGACAGACACTACAAAAAGAGATCTGCTATCTTACATCTATGATGTGTGTAAGTATGCGTGCTTGTGTGTGTGTACCACTTAACTCATCTCGTCTGGCTGCTCTCCTGGGCCTTGGCGAATCTTTCAGTGTGGAGTCTAAGTCCAAGACGGGGAGTGTTTAAGAGCTGCTATGGTTTGGAGCATAGAAAAGATCAAATGAGTTGAGAGAGAGGGAGAGAGGGAGAAGGAGAAGCTTTTAATGCGTCTCTTAAGCTACCAGTTCCATGGAGGCTGATGGGGTAGTTAAAGATTGAAAACAATACCTCACGTTTTATCTGCCTTATACTTGTTAATGTTTTAACCGTCATTTAGGGATGTTTGTCTGCATGTAAGTTTAGAACAACGATATAATATTTGAGTCACATAAAATATTTCATTTGACAAATTGAGAATGCTAGAATGAGTCTTGACTGTTAATGTTTTGGATTGTTTGTTTTTGGAAAGAAGTCAGTTATGCTTACAAAGGCTGAATTTATTTGCAATTATACAGCAAAACAGTAATATTGTGAAAAATATCAATCTACTGTAATATTAAAGTTTTAAAGTCTTTATTGTTCCAACACCTTTTTTATTTGTGTTTTTCCCCAGCAAGTAGGGATATATATTTGATTAACTGTTCATTTAATTAAATAATTGGCATACTGTATAGTTCAGATCAATGGTTCAATTAAATTTGTATTTTCAATAAACCCTGGAACACACAGCCTCAACTTATTTCTTATGTTTTCTCCACAGCCTGCAGACCTGGGTTCTACAAAGCCTTTGCAGGAAACATCAAATGTTCAAAGTGTCCTCCACACAGTTCTAGCCACACCGAGGGTTCGGCACAGTGTCACTGCGAAAAAAACTACTACAGAGCCAGCAAGGACCCTCCCACCATGGCCTGCACACGTTAGTCAGCCTTCTGCTCTGTTTTCATTTATTTCCCATTTTATTCATTTATTTATATTTTAATTTTAATTTTAGTGTGTTTCACATGCACAAAACAGCAAAAAAAAAGTTTAAATAACCAAATAATAATATTTAAAGAAATAATTCACCAAAGATATTGGGTTCCCTTTCAGAGAATGGGTGCCATCAGAATGAGTCCAAAAAGCTGAAAAAAAAGTAAAAATTGTAAAAAAAAACTGTTCGAAAAAAACATGTTGGTGGATCTTGATGTGAGAAAACAACAAAGGATTTTTTTTGCCTGAAGGAATCATTATTATTGAATATGGGCCCATATTTAATTAAAAAAACAATGATTTAAAAAGTTAAACACATATTAATAATGGATTTGTTTCTTACAAATGTGCAGCTTTTGTATTCACAAGAGTTTAATTGATGGATTTTGGACTCTCATTCTGATGTCATGCAATTCTGAATTCCTCCTAAATGTATGAATAAACAAGCTCATGAACTATTCCTTTAAGCAATTTCACACAAGCTAGATTCTGTGAGTGTGATCTGATCACCCTAGCGCCAAGACAAACACTATTCCAGTGATATTAATTTTGAAGCTCTCCCAGGTCATTTTCAATACCATCTATAACTGTGACACAGGAAGATTCCAGCTGCATTTGTATGAAGTAAGAGTGAACCAGTCAGCGGTGTGATAAAAGAGATGTGAATATTTCCATTGCACCGGTTTCAGTTTCCCAGACAAGAAATAAATATATAAAATAAGATTAAAAAGATATAATTCAGTAGCAGTGCAGAACAAAAAAAAGGAATTAAGAGATTTAAATTAAAAGGAATTAATTAAATAAGCATTAATAATTGAGAACGTAATTAAGAAAGATAAACTAAAGAGGAACAATAAGACTAAATGTGCCAAAAATAGTGATAATGAGCATATATTTTCTCTCTCATTATTCTCATTCTCATTTCTACTTGTATTGTTTCTGATTCTATCGATTCTATTGCAGTTATTTCAGTCTTCTGCTTCATCACCCTCTTCTCTTTCCCTCCTCATGCCCCCCATTGCGCTTACCCAAATTATTCACCAAACTCAATCTTTTCAACACCAGCAGCAATCTGCATTAAAAACAGGAGAGGAGGAATAATTACTTCCTTGTTATTCTCGAGTGGGTGCAATTATCATTAACTATGATAATCATGTCTAGGACATATTCTCATTATCATCATTAGCTGGGTCTGGGAAACAGCAGATAAACGCGACTTCCCTGTATCTGGCTCTGAGCCGGCATTCTATAGGAAGCAGAACCAGGGTACTAGAGCAGAGACATTTGTATATCAGTGAAAGCAGAGGGAGGGAGTGGAAGAGAGATGGCAAATGCTCTCGAGTGGTTTTCAAGGCATTAAAAGGATTCATTAGTTTCATGCATATGCACCATTTTTGAGAGAGCGGAAAAAAGATAAAAAAATCTTAATCTGCATAATATTTTGCTCAGTTTTTTTCTTTCTCTGTCTTTTCTTTTAGGGCCACCCTCCTCTCCTCGAAACTTGGTATTTAACATCAATGAGACCGCCCTCTTTCTGGAGTGGACTCCGCCCAGCGACACAGGTGGTCGGAAGGATGTTAGCTATAATGTCTTTTGTTTCCGATGCGGAGGTGACGGCCAGGCCTGCGAGGCATGCAACGGCAATGTGCGCTTCGTACCCAAACCCACGGGTCTCCCTAGCACGTCTGTGGTGGTCCAGGATTTTGTGGCGCATGCCAACTACACATTCCAAATCGAGGCTCTGAATGGAGTGTCAGGCTTGGGCAGATCCGAGAGACAGCTTGCCAATATCACCGTCAGCACAGAGCAGGCTGGTGAGTAGAGACTTTTTAACACTGAACTGACTCAAACTGGACAGTGGCTCATTGAGATTCTAGTGGAAGTGGAAAGTTATGTTGTGACGATATACTCACAAACAAGTCTCACATTACAAAAGAATGAAGGAGTTGACTAAATGGATATCCGCATGTGATTCTGATGCATTAAAAATGAAACTAAATAAAAAAAAAAAGAACAAAACTAATACATTAATTATAAAGCTGTAGTTTTAATCTGTATAATTCCTTATATAATAAAACCTTCATAAGAGGACAACTGGAACCGCAGGCTCATTAAAAAATACTTAAAAATCGTATTTAATTTAAGCAAGGATAAAATAAATAAAGGGCAGGCATTTATAAAATTATGAAAGATATTTTATTTCAAGTAACTGACATTATTTTGAACAATAAAAACATGATTTATTACACTTTCTAAAAAAATATGAAGCAGCATGATTGTTTTCAACATTGATAATAGTAAGAAAAGTTTCTTGAGCTGCGAATCAGGATATTAGAGTGTGAAACCGAAGACTGGACTAATAATTCAACTTCACAGCAGTAAATAACACTGTAATGGTGCGTTCACACTGGACGTGAATTACGCAAATAAATTGCGCTATTCGCGGATAGTTAGATGCACTAACATTTTGAGTTTACTCGCTTCATTCGCTCGTACAACAGACACAAATTGGGAGTGGCTTCTGCCAGGCGGCTCCAGTCTCTGCATTTGTGGAGGGGAAAACAGCAAAACATTTTAAATATTGCTGTTATTGTGCCATGAAGTGCAGTTTTAAGAGTATTTCAGGCGAGAATGTAGTTGTTTAAAATTCAAATCTGCGTGGAGCCGTGAGCTCCACGTAAACACCAGGTGCTCAGTGCTCATGTATCCGCCAAGGTCAGCCTCACCGCGGCTAGTAATTCTGACACTTGTCTCTGTAGTGGTTAAACAGGAAGTAAAATTAGTTTTGGGTATATCAAATATAGGCAAACTCTGGTTTAATGAATCTATTATGTATTTTCTTTTTTATTTCTGTTTTTCTGAAAGTACGAAGATGTATCATACAGAGATGATGATTTTGTCTTCCGTAGTTTTGGAAGTCTGCCTCCGCTTGCTAGTAATCAAGTCACCACTAGAGCAAGCTCCTGATTGGGTAACGAAGGATGTCTATTCGCGTCTTTGCATCAGAGATGTGGGACTCGAGTCACATGACTTGACTCGAGTCTGACTCGAGTCACAATTTTCAGGACTTGCGACTTGCTTGATGGAAG
>JAUCMU010000001.1:25389903-25402144 GCA_032275025.1 Enteromius treurensis
TTGCCTGCTACATTCCTGTCTGCCGTTCTTGACCTCAGCCTGTTGTACTCTCCTGTGTGCTCTATTAAACACTTTGCGATTGGATCCGACTGCCTCCCTTGCTCATTCGTTACAAGTGCAGTCAAACAATTAATCATATTGAAAATAAATGTTTTTGTTTACATAATGGGTGTACTGAGTTATGTCTGTATAAATACACATATGCAAGTATATATTAAAGTATGTTATGTTTATCTTATTTACTGTAGTATACACAGTACACACATATTATGTAAACAAAAACTTAAATTTTTATGCGATAAATCATAATTAATCATGATTAATCATTTGACAGCACTAAATATGTTTATATATATATATATATATATATATATATATAAAAAAAAAATGTTATGAAGAAAAACTTGACAAATAGTAAAAATCTAGTGTTTCAAGGTTAGTGGCAAAGATCGGTAAAGATTTAAAATTAAAAATCATTAGTTTTGCACTTTGAGTCTTCCAATGATTTCTAAATATGCCTGACAAGATTTGTTATTCTATGAACTATTGTTACATTGAATAATATTTTAGTAAGTGTTTTCTGTAAAACATTGTAAAACTGTATTTATTTAGTTATTTATTTAAATAGTTTTAATTTCAATTAACTACATTAAGCTTAGAGGTGATGTCCTGTTCTTCCATCCAGTGACTGATACGTAGGAAGCCTGTTTGAAACATTGTTTACCATTTTTATTCTTTTTTTGTAATTATATTGGATTTTACCAATGGTACCGAAATAAAACACTGCAGCTTTAAATAAGTTTAGCCAATAGGGGCTTCAAGCTCACAGCATGATGCAACTGTACAGTAATGTGTGAATGTATAAAGCTCTGTTGTGGAGTTTTCAATGCATTTTTTGGTCAACATAAAGTGCTGTCATTCACTGTAAACACAAAGCGATATTGGGGCTGGCAGGTGTTGTTTGACCCAGCCGTGTCTTTAAGGAGAAGCCCACAGCCAGTGTGAGTTACAGCACAAATGTACTGTCAGACTGAAATGTTGTGTGAGAAATACTAGTGGAGAACTCAGAAGTGCTACAGACATTAATGCTGAACACGGTTTCTGTGCTGCCGTTGCTTTTGGATGGGTGGGTGGGTGGATGGCATGTTTTAGATATGTGTGTTTGAGGCATTCCTGGAGAGTGGATGAGTTTGTGTAAGACATATGAAATGTAAATGTTCTCTCCAGGGGCTGAGAGGCTACATGTTGTGCAGTTCCAAACTCGGAATTCTATATTTATTTATTATTTTTAGGCTTTGGATGGAATTGTCAAAAGAAATGTGTCAGAATATTTGTGGGCTTGCATAATGTCAGAGGAACTCTCAATTACACAGCACGCACACACACGCACGCACATGCTTGGACACATTGATATATGCATGCATATCCATGTGTACCTGCACACTTTGCTGACACATTGGCAGGCTGACAAGACAAGCACACACACACATTCCCCCTCGAGTCCTCCGGCGTTTAGACACGTTCGCTCACAACCATTTCTGCCAGCAGTGCTGGTTTTTAACAGGTTCATTCTCTCAAACAGCTTACCAATGCTGCCACTGGCTTTTTCAGGTGCTAATGTTTTGTTTTCCCACAGTGTAGTTACGTAATATTTTTCCACACCAAAAAAAATAAAAACCATTTAATTTAGCCTAGCTTTTCTGTTCTTAGCTGGTTTAAGCTGGTTTTCCAGCCTGGCCAAGCTGATAAGTGTCCAAAACCCCTCTGAAATCAGCCAACAGGCCAACCCGATTAGCATTGGAAATCAAGCAAGTTTTTTTTAACAAGGATTCTGAAACTATAACTAATAAAACTAATAATATAACAACAATAGTTGCAACAATTACTTTAACTATGATAAAACTGGGATTAAGTTGTATTATTCAAATGTAACTATATCTATATCTTTATCTATGTCAAGAGTAATATTGTAGAGTATGTTACTTATTGTAACGTTATGTTTCTTATATCCAGTCTGTTCAGTTTTGGTTTCGTTTTCACTCTTCCTGTTTTTCCTTATTTGGTCTTGTTCCTGTTCTTGTTTAGTTAATTAGTTACCTGTTCCACCTGTGATCATCACCTGTCCTGATTTCTCCCTAATGTTATCCTGTTTAAAAGCCCGTTCAGTTTGTCTTGTCTTTTGTTGGATTATTAACGTTGTTTGAGTTTGTGTCGCCTTCCTGTATCCTGTGAGTTATCGTTATTAAAATTACCTAAAGAAGTTACTGTCCTGTCGTAACCTGACTTTGCCTGCCTGAATCTACATGAGATCGTGACACTTATATAGACCATATGTAATTGAAATATATGAACATTGTCTGGGTAGATGAATATATTCACATAAAATCAACTTAGCAAATCAATTAAAATAAATATTTTATTTTTTTTAGTTTATTATATGTAGCAATGTGAGGAAAAATAAATAAATAAATAAATAATAAATAAATAGTGTCACGGTTCGGTATGTTTTCGCTACAGCAAAACAAAAAAAAGAGAATTTCTTTGTTTCGTTTTTTTCTTCACATTTTTATTTATTAAAACTAACATAAAGTATGTATTGGAAAAGTCAGTCTTGGATGGTATTTATTGATTAATTAAAACTTAATAAAAAGTAGATTTGAGCCATTTCAAATGAAGGCTGAGCGTCCCACATTCGTAGACTGTGCGCGCCATCCACTGACATCCATCAATTTCTTCCTGTGGAACAATCCATGTGGGAGAAGACGACAGGGGAGAGATCCACAATTTAATTGTGTGGTGTTTATGTGTCACCAAAGGCTTAAGGGCCGTTCACATGCATGTCCACATTCACATCTTTATTTTTAACAGAGCCGCACAGTTTAAAATCCAAAGCAGAAATGTTTTTATAACTGACAGTGCCTTCATGGTTGCCTAGTAACAGCAGATGCTACAGAAGTTTTTAGACACACAGTACCCTTAAGAGAGTAAGTTACATTTAATGCTAAAGTATACAATGCTAAAGTATACAAACATTATTTTAGTGTGTTAGGGCAGAAAGATGCAGGTCTGGTTAAACAGCTGGATGCTGGGTTGAAATGCACCTGGAATTGGTCGTGGCTTCAAAGGGCAAGATGTGTCCTTTTAGTTAAGGGATGTACACATGTCTTTAGACAAATAGCGTAGCACTGAAAACATTGTATTTTACACAATTTATTGTCTTTTTTTTTTTTAATCGTTCGTTTTATACCGCGTACCGAAGCGAAAGCCTCGTACCGAACGGTTCAATACGAATACTTTGTGCACATTTCAACGTGGTGACGACACGAGCGGCCTCTTAAAACACCAAGAAGAAGTAGAACAACGTACTGACGAAACACGCTCTGTAGAAGTTAGTCCATTTAGGGCTACTATGGAAACATGGTGGCACTAAATGGCGACTTCCATGTAAGGGGACCCGAGAAATTGCTCGTTCTAAGGTTATAAAATCATAACGGCTTAATATCTAAGGTCTTTACACACCTCTGAAAACATAGTGTTGTATGTTAGATTGTATTTCCGCCAATAAATTCTCCTAAATATTAAACACTGCACCTTTAAATTGTCTCTCTACTTAAAAAACATCACAACTGATTCTGTCATATTTAGTTGTTTTAGCAAAGAGCTGAATGGTTATATTGGTCTGGTCCTATCCATGATAAAACAGCATGACTGTCACCATGGTTGAAATTCTAATAGCATAGCTGTGCTATTTTATACGGCTAATCAAATCAAAGAAATAGTTCTGTAAAAAAGAATCTGTAAATATAGGGAATTATATTTGTGCTGCCTTTGTATGATTGTCCATCCATATCTATAGCCTCATTTTCTCTCATCTGTCTATACTTATCTGTGGAAATTCAGACCAAATCAATTCCGGGCGGCGTCTGTTATTTTGATGAAAGTCCCACTCTCAGATGCTCAAGCATAAAAACGTCCGTTGCACTGAAATATAGAGGTTATTCAATAAAAAGCTTTTCTCATAAAGAAAAATGTGTAAAAAATCTTAAATTATTCAAGCTCTGTACGTCACCAATAAGAGCCACACTAATAAAATGGAAATCTAAGATATTAAACTAGCTGGCCAAATCTCATTTTAAAAATTACTCAGCCAGGTATAATCCACTTTAGCGAGGAGCCTGCACCTGAAAAAAAATAACAAATAATGCTCTATAATATTGTAATTCCTATACACACCATTCCACACGTACGCAACTTCAATAAAGAAAATGGAAAATAAATAGCAAAACTGAAACTTATTTCATGTTGCATGCCGGCAATTGACAGCAAACTCTCATGAGTGAAGTTACTTTATTTAGATCCATAGTCTAATAGTCCACATTTAAATTCTTTAATGCTGTGATATTTACACTTCTTCCTTAAACTGTCCTCATTCAGACAATCTGGCCCCTGAGTATTGACCGAAAACCCTCATCCCTGAGCCGTTTGTCATTTATTTAACATTACATCCCTGTGCGATTTGGGGGCTTTTAGCTGCAGTTGCCTCGACGGACCCTTTCATTGTCAGTTTTAGACAGAGCTGGGAGGCTCGGAGCACCTCAGATCAATGGTAGGGGAAAGATAAGTGACAGGGTGTTGGGCTGTGTGTGTATGTGTGTGTGTATGTCTTATACCAGTTTCATAATAGATTAAAAATAGTGCTGGGAAATAAAATATATAATAATAATAAAATGAATTAATAATAAATAAATAAATAAATACAAAATTCCTTTTTGAGAATGTAATGAGAATTAACATTTAATTCAAGATTAAATGTCAATTTCAAATTGTAACAAAAGCATAGAGGGGATGGGCGCAGCCTCTGTGTTGCCGGTTTCGATATATAAATCCAGCTACTTATTTTGCATTTAATTTGACACTATATAAAGTTAATCAAGTGAAAAGTTGCAGTTTATTTTTAGCGATATCTTTATTTGCAAAGATTTTAAATAATTTCTGTTTATTTTTTATTTACTTTTAACACCTGGCAACACTGCATCGCCAGCACTTAAGATAATAAAAAAACAGTTATTGTTATGTAAGTTATTGCTGACAGGATAGCACATTCAGTAAGGAAAACCAACCAAAAATATAATACTATCCATTAGAAGCATTATCAATGTAGTCAAAAACAGTGGCATTTAACACTAGAACACAGATCTAGAACTAGTAGGTCACAGAATGGAATGAAATGGCCTACATAAATACTAGCCATGAAAAAGTCTATGCTATTTCATTCAGTATGGTAGTAGTACATTTACACAAAGTCATGCTAAAACTTTTAAATGTATTAAATGTATTTACATTTATTTATATTTATACAGATATGAGGCAATCAGGAAACCATCCTAAAATTGATCAAGTATGCATACATATGATTCATAAAATGAACGTATCCATAGAAAACGCATGTATGCATCTCTTTCAGATATGAAGTCTATGAATCACAAACAATCTAGAACTTGCACGCAAATGAATGGTTTCAGCTCTCTACCTTGTAAACGACTCTTAATTCATGTCATTAACATGTAAAAGGTCGCAGTCATCATCCAAATGATTTAATTTAGAACAGTGAGCCGCAACAACAGCTTTCATTTCCAAAAAGCCTGCAGTACTCCAATAAGAAAAAATGCGTACAGTAAGTCTGCTCAAAGCCAGTATTACACATACAGTATGAGCACTGACATAGTTTTAAGCGTATGCTCTAAGATCAAATCTAAGTTTATACACGCTTCATAAATAAGCCACCTGGCCTCTACAGCTTACAGTTTGGTCTGCCTGATCACTTTTAAGTGAGAATGGTGATCTTTGAAAATGTTAACAATTACAATAAGGTTTCTATGCTATGATCTTGAACCCTTAAAATCTGAAAAATTGCCCAGTGACAATTCAATTTAACTATAGAGAGAGGGTGAGAGTACTTCTTCAATGTATCTAAGGCTAAAATGTCCATAGACCTTTCTGAGCCGAGCAGGGGCAAAGACACACGCTGACACTTCACTGTCCCCCAGGGAAAAACAGAGATTGAGAGATACAAGGAAAGAGGGAAAGGGGATAGACTAGGGTGACTGTCTCCATTTTGACAGACTGTGTGCCAGAGAACACAGAGACAGACATCCAGACTTCTGACCCCCACGGCAGCCCTCAAAGCACTCGAGACTGAGCAGTGCTTTCTTATTCCCCTGAAGGGCAGTATAATAGAGAGTTAACTGCACTGTGTCTTTGCTAGTGAGTGGCAGGCTGTGGTGATCACACACATATTGTTTGAATGCTGGTATACTAATAGACAGTGGGTACAGAAACTATTCAGACCCCCTTAAATGTTTCACTCTTTTTTATGTTGCAGCCATTTGCTAAAATCTTGATGTACACACTGCACCCCATATTGACAGAAAACACAGAATTGTTGATGCAGGTTTATTAAAAAAGAAAATATAAAGTACCACATGGTCCTAAGTATTCAGACACTTACTTCCTCACTTGCTGTGACACTCATATATTTAACTCAGGTGCTGTCCATTTCTTCTGCTCATTCTTGAGATAGTTCCACACCTTCATTCAATTCCAAGGTTACTTTTTTTTTGCTGCAATTAAGGTTCTTAAGAGCACAGTAGCCTCCATAATCCTTAAATGGAAGATGTTTGGGACGACCAGAACCCTTCATAAGGCCGTCTGGCATTATGGCTTTATGGCAGAGTGGCCCAACGGAAGCCTCTACTCAGTGCAAGACACATGAAAGCCTGCATGGAGTTTGCTGAAAAAAAAACCTGAAGGACTAGATCGTGAGAAATAAGAATTTCTGGTCTGATGAGACCAAGAAATATCTTTTTGGCCTTTATTCTAAGTGGTATGTGTGGAGAATCCAGGCACTGCTCATCACCTGTCCAATACAGTCCCAACAGTGAAGATGGTGGTGGCAGCATCATGCTGTGGGGATGTTTTTCAGCTGCAGGGACAGAACGACTGGTTGCAATCGAGGGAAAGATGAATGCGACCAAGTACAGGGATATGCTGGACCAAAACCTTCTCCAGAGTGCTCAGGACCTCAGACTGGGCCGAAGGGTTACTTTCCAACAAGACAATGACCCTAAGTACACAGCTAAAATAACTAAGGGGTGGCTTCACAACAACTCCGTGACGTAAACCCAATTGAGCATCTCTGGTGAGACCTAAAAATGGCTGTCCACCAACATTTAACCATCCAACCTGACAGAACTGGAGAGGATCTGCAAGGAGGAATGACAGAGGATCCCCAAATCCAGGTGTGAAAAATTTGTTGCATCTTCCCAGAAAGACTCATGGCTGTATTCGATCAAAAGGGTGCTTCTACTAAATTCTGAGCAATGTGGTATTTCACTTTTTCTTTTTTATAAATCTGCAAAAATGTCAACAATTCTGTGTTTTTCTGTTAATATTGGGTGCTTTGTGTATGTTAATGAGAAAAAAAAATCACTTTAAATGATTTTTAGCAAATGGCAATCACCTGTTTAAACTCTAATGAAGATTTATTTGCTAGCCCACTGATATCTCTGGAAAAATGGCATATTAATATGCAATTATGGACTTAATAAGTCCAGATTAGTCCTGTCAGACATCATGATTTTGTTTTTCTGATTCAGGTCTGTCAAAATGTGAAAGCGGCCTGCCTGGTTTATGGTTGTTCAGATGTTTTTGTATTTCAGTGTGATTTCCCATGAGCAGGCCCGCACCAAACTGCTCTGACAGCTGCACTCATTTCTGCAAAACTAGAATGCCTGTCATTCATAAAATTGTGCGAGCATTCTGCACCTTGTTTGTTTGTTTATTAAATGTTCTTTTACTATTTCAAGAGTTCGCGCTTCCTCAATTAAGGGGGGGGGGGGTGCCGAGCCGGGTGGACGGTGGACTCCGAGCCCTAGCGATTTGAACTCTAGGGAGGGCAGAGCTCGGCGTCCGGCTCGGACCCTTCATGCCCCCCTAAGGAAAGCACGGGAATGGACAGAGAAGGGGCGGAGGAGGGATGCAAAAGAAAGACGAGATGTAGAAAGGGAAGGAGATAGGTCTATTTGTAGTGGGAAGGATCTGATAGGCCGGCAAGATGAGGAGATAATTGGACAATGCGATTTTGTGCACTCTCCTCTCGAAACTCGTTTGGAGAAACATCACTTGAAGAGTTCGCGCTGTTTATTTTAACAGTTTTATTAAATGCTAAACTAATTAAATTTTAGGATCATAGGATAACATGCATTTCATTAGTGTTTTGTGCATGTTTAAAAAGTTAGTAATAGTGCCATCACACAGTAATGTGACGTCACACTGGGCGGGGCAACGTAACACATCACACGCCACCGAGTCCGTTTTCGCCTGAGGACTTTTTGTCTGATGCTTTTTAATCAGAGTCTGTTTCGCCTTATGCCTAATTGTACGAGACTTGACACCGGACGTCATTTTTTCAGAGACCTGAAGCCTCAGCCTAAGTCACGATGCCGTTTGGTCCATTGACAAAGGCCATTTAGTCTGAGGCATGACACATTTTAATTTCATCACTGAGGTCTGAGGATGTCCTAAAATGTACACCGTACTCGTGGTAAAGTGTTACCAATACTTAAAACTAAAATCATTGTAATATCAGCTCAGTTTAAAATATTATCATTGTTCTGTGTAGAAAATTAACAGATTTTCCATCAAAATTGTCTTTCAAACTCACAAAAAGGACTTTACCTAAGCTATGTTGGTATCAATCGTGTGAGGTATTTTCATTGATGGTCTTGAAAGACTAAGACTTGCCAGCAAAATAAAAAAACATGTATGTGTTTTCTAGTCTGTAAACACTGGTCTTCCCAATGGCTGTTTTTGACAGGTTGTTTAGACCGTTCCTCTCTTATTAGTGTACATTGCAATGATAAATCAATCCTCACAGGGTAAAGAAGTGCTAACTGGATAATACACAGATTTTTTATTAATTTTTGCTTCTTAATGGTAACCCTGCATCTGTTACAGTAATGTTGAGTACACTGTTTTTCAAGTCATTATTTTCTCCCCTCAGTTCGCTTAGGATGGTGTTCTAAGCTTTTTTTCTCTTTATTCTCTAGACATCTAGCTTTGTGAACGTATTTACACTTCTGAAATTTTCTTTTAATCTTTGTTGTTTTGTCTTTACCCAGAATAGAGAGAAAAGGGGATTAGAGAGCCTGTTTGTGTTATTTTTACCACCCCTTCCTTCTCTCTATCTCTCTCTTTCTCTCTCTTTCTCTCAGTATCTCTCTGATTTTATTTATTTATTTAGCTATTTATTTTTCCTGGCAGTGGGAACAGCTCGAAGTGAAAAATTATGCAATGTACAAATTTTTCCCTTGAGGCCAGGTGTTGGCACATAATGGCCCATATAGGTGCAGTAATTAAGATCTTGTTGGACAGGGGAGGGGAACAGAATATCATCTATTTTTTCCGCACTCCAAGACAAATCTGTTACCGGAAACTAACAATTATTCCTAGAGAAGATCTTTTTTTTTTTCACTCTCTTCCAGCCTCTGTCTAGTGCTTTTCATCTTATTTATGCTTGTTACAGCTGGCTTTGAAGCTGAGCAGAGCTGATGTTTTGATTGGCTCTTCAGTTTTCAAGCACATTGTTTTTCACACAGCTGCTGCAACGTCTCAATTTCGCCCAAGTCATACTATTAGGAGAAGTGTACAGATTTCACATTTCTACTGCATCGGCACCAGTGAGCATGACGAGGTGGGATGCTAATTCACTGTAGCTTGTTAATTGCCCGTAACTACAAAAGTGTGAAGTAGTATTGATTACGATGAACTGAATCCCTTCAGCTCAAACTGCTTGTGCTGGATGCCTTAATGCCTCACTGCTTTTACCAAAAAGCCAGCCAATCATGCAAACACAGACTCTTATACTGCCCTCACACTCAATAAACATATAATAACCCATGCATCCATACACACAGTCATAAAAGAAAGAATAAGTGTCTGCACGCCTCACATGTGTTCGCAATTACATATATCGGTGTGCACTTATCCCGGATTCTGCCATATCGACTGCATATTTACTGCAGCTGTTTCATTCTCAAGTTAATTGCTTCTGTTTGTGCGCCTCTGAGAGACTCGCATGTGTATCTGGGGGTGGATGATTTTTGAGTGTGTTTAGACAAATACTCGAACGTCTCTCATTATTCATCTCTGAATCTGAATTGGAGTTGTTTTCATTGCTGAGAACAAATCAAACGTGGCCTTGTCAAACTCTGTGTCGGATCTTCCCTCTATTAGAGCACCTGGTAAACTCAAAAAGATGTTGGAAAAGATGGAAATACATTTAGTAAACACATCTTTGTTGCCACAGCTTTGGAAGTGCCTTTTTCTGTTCTGAAGAAGGAAGTGTCTGTGGTGAGTTTTTGGCTCAGGGTTTGCATTTAAACTCATACCAGAGGTGTTCAGTTGGCATTATGCTCTCTACAGTCAAGTTCTTCTACACTGAGTCAATAATTTCTTTTTAAACCTTGCCTTATACACACAGGCATTGTCATGTTAAAACGGAAAAGGGTCCTGTCCAAACTGTTATTATAAAACGTCTAGGTTACGAACGTAACCCACGTTCCCTGAAGGAGGGAACGTAGACGTTACATATGGGATCTCACTTGAGAGAACAAACGTCTTCGAATCCTTTGGAAAAGGCCAATGAATATTGGCGTGCAATAATTACAGCCAGGTGTACCTTATCACAGTGCGAGCAAAGAGGGCAAGGCTGGATTGCACGTGCAGGTTTTTGCTGAGGAGCCGAGTCGGTGTCAGCGCAACCCAGGGTCGTGGCAGAAAGATGTAACGTTCCCTCCTTCAGGGACGTTTGTAACCTAGACGTTACCCTTTCAGTCTAATCATTTTGACGTTACTAATGGGAACAGACCCATGGAAGAGGCCACGACCCTGAGGCCGCGTCACGCGGAGACACCGGTGCTGACAGGCAGGAGAGTCTGCATGTAACCTTCCCAACGCCCTGAGGGCCAAGTTTTAGGGGCCCTGTTGGGATGCCAACTTTCTATCTTTCAGGCACCTTGCACCAACGCAGAGGTGGAGGCATCACTCCTTCTTGAGTGAGCTCTCAGACCTAGGGGGCACAGCTCTCCCTGCTATAAATAAGACAGGGAGATGGCATCCTCCACCCAATGGGCCAGCCTTTGTTTGGAGACAGCATTCCCTTTCTGCTGCCTCCAAAGCAGACAAAGAGCTGCTCGGAGCATCTGAAGCTCAGGGTGCGGTCAGTGTAGAGGCGCAAGGCGCGTACAGGACACAGCAACAGTAAGGCGGGTCTGCCTCCTCCTGGCAGAGCTTGCAGGTTCACTACCTGACTTCGAAAAAGTGTGGTAGGAACCTTGGGCACGTAGCCGGGCCGAGGTCTCAGTGTTACGTGAGAGTCAGCGGGGCCAAAGTCTAGGCACTTTTCATCGACAGAGAAGGCTTGGAGATCCTCGACCCACTTGATGGAGGCCAAAGCAATCAAGAGTGCTGTCTTTAGTGACAGGTATTTTATCTCAACTGATGCTAAGGGCTCAAAAGGAGCTTGCCGCAGGCCGGTTAGTGCAACGACAAGGTCCCAAGAGGGTACCGAGGGCGGTCTCGGGGGATTAACCCGATGCGCACCTCTAGGGAACCTAACGATGAGTTGGTGCTTACCTAGGGACTGGCCGTCCACTGCATCATGGTATGCTGCGATGGCAGCGATATATACCTCGATAGTTGAAGGGGACAGCCTGCGCTTCAACTTTTTCTGCAGGAAGGCAAGCACTACTGCATCTCTGTGGGTCCTCTTGCCGTAAGGAGCACCAGTCGACGAATAGACCCCATCTCTGAGCGTAGGCCTGCCTTGTTGAGGGGGGCCCTAGACAGAGATGGTGTTGATCAAGGCTGCTGGCAAGCCAGAAAGGTCTGCCGCATCCTGTCAAGGAACCAGACGTGCAAGTTCCAGAGGTCGGGGCGCGAGTGCCAGATCGTGCCCATCCCCTGAGAGAGAAAGTCTCTCCTCAAGGGGATTTTCCAAGGAGGTACTGTCTCGAGGAGTATTTGGTCGGAAAACCAGGTCCGGCAGGGCCAGTACGGTGCTACCAGCAGAACCTACTCCTCTTCCTCCCTGATCTTGCACAGGGTCTGTCAAGTCAAGTCAAGTCACTTTTATTTATATAGCGCTTTTAACAATACAGATTGTAGCAAAGCACTGAACATT
>JAUCMU010000001.1:25402244-25418378 GCA_032275025.1 Enteromius treurensis
CCAGTTGAAGATGCTGCAACGACGAGAGAGCATGAACTCGGACAGGAACTCTGTTTGTTTGTAGATTCTCTTCCAGCAGACTCGATGTCATTCAGACGAGGCTCCGAAAGCGAAAAGCTGCATGTGCCCTCTTATGCTCGCGCTGTGATAAAGTGCACCTGGCTGTAATTATTGCGCGCCAATATTCATTGGCCTTGTCCAAAGGATTCGAAGACGATTGGTCTCTCAAGCGAGATCCCATATGTAACCTCGAAGTGATTCAACTGAAAGGGTAACTAGAAGCACACAATTTCCTAAAAAAAAACGTTATATGCATAAATATTTTGCACTCACAAAAATTTCCAAAGTACTCTGATCTGTTCATCAGAAGGGGGTGACCCAATACTTTTGGCAATATAGTGTTTATAGGCCTACATATTACTTACATTTTTAATTCATCAAAACAGCTATTACAGCTCTGTATGATCTGGGCATCCAAGCTTTCAGTTTATTCAAACATTGACTTGATAGATTAATCCTAGCCTCCTGAAGGATTGCCCAAAGATGATTCACTTCTTACGGACATTACGGTCCAGTTCCTCTCATAGTAGCTCAACTTTGACATGTATATATATTGCCATTATTATGTGATCAAAATTAAAATTATTATTGCTGGTTTTCAATGATAATGTCAAGTTACTTAAATGTACAGTATTTGCACTAAAACAATATGAATATTTATGCTGATATAATCCAAAACCACTTTGCCAGGGGTGTTTCCAAACTTTTGGAGGGCAGTGTGTATATATATATATATATATATATATATATATATATATATATTTGCTGATCAAACCCTCAAATGCTTTCAGTAAACGTGGTTGTGTGAGGTGGTCCGCTGACTGTGCACATTAGGGTAATAGGCTACTTTAGGCTTTAATTGCTCTGATGGTAGTAAAATTTCTTATTATGGGATTTGCATATAGATCATTATCCATGATTAATTTGTTCCATTTGTATTCCATATATACAGTGGGTACGGAAAGTATTCAGACCCCCTTAAATTTTTCACTTTTTGTTATATTGCAGCTATTTGCTAAAATCGTTTAAGTAATTTTTTCCCCTCATTAATGTACACACAGCACCCCAATATTGACAAAAAAAAAAAAAAACACTAACTGCTATGCCACAGCTCCACCTCCACATTTCTAATGTGGTGAGCTCAGGTTTAGCACTCTCAGATGAGTGTGTTCACTTATTGTAACAGGAATACATGAGATACACTTAGAGGAGAATATTATAGGAGCTATAGGGAAGCATTTTCTTTTTAATCTTGTATATAATTCTAGGATGGGGCAGGAGGGAGTGAAATCTGTCAAGCCATGGGAAATAGATGGAAAATGTGCATTAAAGGAGCTCTCTTTTTCCCTTGCTTCCTCTCATGCATGTAAGAAATCTTTTGAAATCACTGAGAAATAGATGCAAGGACAGTTTTATTTGCATGTCCCTCCAGAGCTACATCGATAAAACTAGAACTTAGGTTGTTTGTTCTGTACAGTATGTGGGCTCACATGCATGTGCATGTTTTTTGTGCCCATTTTATTAAAGTGTGTCACATTTCTTTTGACAGTCATTTTGGTAAACTCTATATGAGAGAATGCGATGTAAAAAAAAAAAAAAGAAAAACTCCCTGTGAAAACAAGCAACAATTATCCTTAATCTGGCTTTGGTGATTGCTTTACTAGAGTGGTATGATTGCTGATTATGTGGGAAACTCATCATTTACGCATTGTGCAGCCTCCATAAAGAGTCAGGAGTGAAAGTCAATGGAAGATCCCCTTAAGCGGAGCAGGACAGCTAATTAAAATAAAAATGCAGGTCAGCTCCGCATAATGACTGTACATTAAGTGCATCAATTTTTTCTTTGCTTTGAATGTATATGTTTGAATGTGTTTGTGTTAGCAGTTTCTTCTTTGGGTTTCTTCTTGCGTGATTGTTGGTGCTTCAGGCTAATTACTTACTAAAGCTTGTTATGACAATTCAGCATACTGCACAGGCGGATGAACAATTCTGTTCGCAACGTGGTATGAAGAAACAAATAAAATGCTAATTTTTTTTGTCAGAATCCGAAATTTGTGAGTACTTCAGAATGATGGCCTAGCAAGAATATTGCAGACATATTGACATGTAGTTTGATTTACTGCTTTTCAATAAGAAAATCACAAAATAAACTAAATTATGAGAACGGAAAGTGATTTTGTTATATAACAACAATGGGCGAAGAATCTTAAAATCATTTAATTGCTTACAAAACCAGTCAAAAAGAGGCTTAGCAGTTAATATTAGTCTAATTAATTATTTCCTGAACTGAATTCTTTAGATTAGTTACTGAATTAACATCTGCTTTACTTACTAAAATTAAAGATTGTTGATACAATTTTTTATAATTATATATATTTTTTTTTTTTAATGTATGAACATTAATACATACACTTCTGAACATAAAATATATTAAATGTTTTTAATGCAAAGTCTAAAGTTGTGATTTAGTGTTTATTCAATCAAAAATACATTAAAATCAAACACACTGTAAAAATACCATAAAATTTACAGTAAAAAAAGAAAAAAAACACTGCTGAAATTTCTATTTCTGTTTTTCATCGTATATATTAGGATAATTTACCAATAACCATTTAACAGGTTTTTACTGTAGCTTTTTTTTTTTTTTTAAATGTACCATTTATATCATGGTATGTTTTTACAGTGCAGAAATATTAATGCAATATATATATTTTTTTGTTTTGTTATCTATGTTCAAATTTCATGTTGTTCAAATTCCAGTATTCAGTGTTAAGTGCTCATGTTGAAATAATTCTAATATGATAATTTGCTGCTCAAGAAACATTTCTCATTATAATGTTGAATTTTATTAGTTTTTATTGATTCATTTATTTTCAGGATTCTTTGATAAACAATCAAAGTGTTTCAAAGAACCGCATTTGTTTAAAATATAAATATTTTGTTTCGTAACACTTAAGCTGGTCACTTTTGACCAGTTTAAAGTTTTTCTACCAAGTAGAAGTATTAAATAAAAGTCTAAAAAATAACCCTAAATATTTGAACATTAGTGCATGTGTTTCAGAATAATTTCCAACTGACTGTCTGAAGGGCTATTAAAGATTGAATACAGATAAAGATAAATATTGAATAAATGGTGAACTAACTCCCCGGCTGTCCTTCACTGTGTCTGTTTTGAGTCATAATGCCACTGTGTTTGTCACAAGTTCAGCCTCCTGCCCTTTCACCAGCTGACAACCCAACCTAAGGTCAGGCAGTCACCGAATGAGAAAAAAAAGTCTTCCTAACCTTTCTCCCTTCCTGTGTAATATTTCATTCTGAAATCAATCTCTAACTCTGTAAATAGCAACATGATGAGGCTTCATTATTTATTAAGGTGCTGCCTGTTCTCTACAGTCACTCTGTCTTCAATATTCCTGTGCAAACCTGTGAGTCTCTTCCTCACGCACGTCTAAAGTAGTCAGATGTCACGATCTGCGCGAGCCGTCCTCTCTCAATAAAAGATGAGCTGCCTCTCATGAGAAAGATTCAGCGTGTGGCGTCTCCCACCGTGCTGAGTCAAGTCAGACAAACAACACGGGGGTCTCATCAAATACCGCTTCAATATATCTCCACACAGCAAATTTGCAGAGACGTAGTAGATGGAAGATAGACAGCATTGCACATTTATATAAAGCCCTTGTGGTTACCAAGTAAGACCGACAGAGGCAGAGATTGTGTCACAGGTGGTAACCCTAGCAAAACCGATGTCTTATTCTCTTATTTTCTCTCCGAAATCACTTTGGCTGATATCCCAGAGGACCTCAGGCAGTGCCGCCCAATGCTACACATCGCTGAACGCTGCTTTCTGCTGTTTATCGGCTGCCTAAATCCTCTCGCTCTCTCTGCAACCTGCTATACCTAAAAGCCTCCCGTTCCCTGTCCGCCCCTTATATTTTCCAAGCTGTTTTAACAGTGAGAGATTGATTGCTTTGACAGAGGTAGTGATTACTGTGCTGGCAGTCTCTGTGGGCTTCCAGAGTGAATATTTACCTGGGAGAAATTCAATCAGTCAGGCTAATGCCATTCACCCACTACTTTAATCTGCTCCAGGATTCAATTAGAGAGCGACTCCACCTACCTGTGGGCGTCATTTTAGTCGCTAAGGTGAAAGGGGGGAAAAAGAAAAAGGTTTCTTGAAGTGTACAGTAGAAAACTGTTTTTGTGGTGTATATGATTGTTTGAGCATGTTTATGTGTGCATGTGCACGAACCTTGTCTAAAGTGCACAGACTTCACTAATTGTGCTAATTGTAAATGCCCTCAGATGCAGACCCTTAATGGATTTTCTTTGTTTTTCTTGGGTTCTTCCACCTGACTGATCCATGACTGAGTGCATTATCTTCACATAGCATGAGCAGAGCTGACTAATTTCAATGATGTTCGAGATTTCAAAGCCAATTGTGTTAAAAGAAAGAAGCGGAAAAATGAAAACACAGTATCGGAGCATGGTGTTATAATGTCCAAAGCTTTTATTTTATTATATTTGTTTATTTTTTCCGTTCAAAAACCACCAAAAGTAACTGCATCAGTTTGGGATTTAATAACAAAAATAACATAAAAAGATTTATAAGAAACACAAATCAAACAAAATCTGTTGAACAAATAAATATCCACACGAGGAACTGTTAAGCTAAAGTACAATGCTATGCAAATGCATTATATTTCATATGCTAAAGAAATAATAACAGAAGATGCCATGCAAACAATGATAAATTGTACTTTTATGGGATTTATTTGTAATACTTTATCTCGAGGCGTGTAAACTTGTTGCACTTACTATTATAATAACAATCATGCATAGCTACATGCTAGTAACCCAAATCCAAACCCAAACCCTAATCCTAACTTAACCATGTGCATGCAGTTAATTAATTTTAATTAGCAGGCTTACTGAAATGTATTATTACACTGGAACACAGACATCTTCAAATAAAGTGCGAGCCAATTCTGTTATTTTTTTATTTACTCAATTTACAACCTTGATTAATATTAAACATTAGCATATTAAAGCTTATTTCCAAGTAGCCTATTGTAAGGTGTTTAGGGACAATGGATTTGTACTGTAGATGTGTTTTATCATTTAAAGCAGCAGATGGCAGTAAAGTGACGTGTTAGGAAAAGCTGAGAGCAACAGAACCATTTTCAGTAAATATAAACCCTCATTGCATCAGAAAAAAAACTTTTCATCATCACTAATTGTTTTTGTCTTTCAGGTCCGTCTCTGGTAGGTGTGGTGAGAAAAGACTGGGCATCTCAAGCTAGTATCGCCCTCTCCTGGCAGGAAACTGAGCAGCCGCATGCTGCCATCCTGGACTACGAGATCAAGTATTATGAAAAGGTTACTTACCAGCTTCATTTTTAAATCATTAAAAGCTTCTCAGAGATGGCATAAATGCATTGACGCATCAATTATAACTGTATAGTTTACTTTATAGCTAGCATACTTACCTCAGTGTCGTTATTGTCTTTATTTATCAGAATTTTTTTTTTGTAGAAGATGAGCAGCCTAAACTCAGATGCCTTGAAACTAAAAACATCAGTTACATGATGAACAGTATACTATATGTCTTACATGTTGTTTTCTTTCTACATTTATATTTATAGGAACAGGAGCAGTTAAGTTACTCCTCTACACGTACGAAGTCTCCAAGCGTGATAGTGAGCGGACTAAAGTCCTCCACCGTTTACGCTTTCCACGTGCGCGCTCGTACCCTCGCCGGCTATAGCAGTTACAGCCCCAAGTTTGAGTTCGCCACAGGAGACGAGAGTAAGCATTTCTCTAAAAGAAAACACCTCATTTCTATGCCTGTTTGCCAGCGACATGAGTAGAGTTTTAAACAAATGTTACAAGAGAACAGTATATGTTTATTTTGAATGACTTCAAGTGCTGTGTAATTTCAGTCCTGCTTTTTGCCTCATCTTAGTGCACCATTATGTATTTAAAGATTCACCAACTATTCTCCTGGCATTAAATCTATTTCTGAGACTGACAGAACGACCGAACGTAAACTTCACAGTGACTTCATTGTTTTGTGCTCCTTTCTCTTTCTTTCTCCCTGTCTTGCTCTTTCACATGCGCACACACACACTTTCACTATGTCAGACTCTGAGGAGGCAGCTGATCAGGGCCAGGTGTTGGTGATTGTTACAGCCACAGTGGGGGGCTTCTCTCTCCTCATCATTCTCACCCTCTTCCTTCTCATCACTGGCAGGTAATGAGGGAGCAAATAATGAGGGGGCAGGTAAATATGCTCCAGTATAGATGAACAGATGTTGTGTTTATATAAATTTGCTATCCATCTATCTGGCTGTCTGTCTGTCTGTCTGTCTGTCTATCTGTTTGTCTTGTCTGTCTGATTTTCCGTCTCAGTCTATCTTTCCTTTATTCTATCTGTCTGTCTATCTATCTTTTAGTCTGTTTGTCTGTGATGTCATGGATATGTATTTTCTTTCATTCACTCATTTACCCTTAATTTAGCTCCTTGCTTATCCAGCCATCTCCTAATAGGCCTGTTGGCCACGAAGCACCTTCCTATTTTCCGATTGGCTGAGCCATGTCGCTGCCTAATTAGTCGGAATGCTGCAGCCTCCCAGCAGCGGCCGTGTCTGCTGCCATGAAATGGCCTGCTGTGAGACTGACAGCAAGCTTAAACATGCCACACAGTCCTGTGATTCGCAATATCAGCATGTGCAGCGCTCTGTGTGAAACCTCACTCAGCCAGCCCCTGTGCCATCACATCCTCGCAGAGCTGCAGGGGCTGATGGCTCCGTGTTCAGCTGCTTGTGCAGATTTGGAGGGAGGCTGTTGTGAGCAGCTCTCAAATAAATCAAGAGCTCTTGATGATGGACAGAATCAGTGTCTTCATTTCTCGAAAAAAGGAAATTAATTTACAATTGAACACTCTTGAGATGTTCTCTCTGGAGGAGCATTATTTTCATTGCAACATTTGAGGAGCTGTTCAGCCATATGTCTGTCTGGTTACCGATCATGATTCAGCACCAAGGACAGGGACACTGGCTTCAGAATCATAGACTGCGTCTGTAATTGTGTTATGTAATTACATTTATTTTTATCTGAACAGGTGTCAGTGGTACATAAAATCTAAGATAAAGTCAGAGGACAAAAAAAGAACACAGTATCAAAATGGGCAAGGTATGAGACCTTAATTATAGACTTACATACTCTATATTCATATTTTAACTCTATTAAAAAAAATAAAATAAAAAAAATAAAAACTTTGACATTTTTTATAGTGCCATTCCCAGGATTAAAGACTTACATTGACCCTGACACTTACGAGGACCCCTCACAGGCCGTTCATGAGTTTGCCAAGGAAATTGATCCATCTCGAATCCGAATCGAAAGAGTCATCGGAGCAGGTCAGTGCTCGTTTTTTAAATCACTCCAGACTGATACTCAGTTTCCCATAATGTGCTCCTGTTATTTCTGCAGCAAGATATAAAATGAAAGTGTGTCATGAGTTAAAAATAAATTGGTTAGAAGATAAAGTTCTTCAAAAATGTTTTTAAAAAATGCTTCAGCTTTCTTCTCTCCTTCAATCTCTAGATCCAACTATGCTCTGATTTCTCTTATGTGTCTTATTAAAATATATTTCACATCATTTTCAGAGTTAGGCTCTTAAATGCCTCTTTGAAAAAAGACAAAATGATTAGAATCTAATCTTCAGTGAGATAAGTAGGAAATAATTCGATGTGAAATAATCGCCACAAGAAAAATCCTTGTAAAGAGACTTGTGAACCTGTGTCTTTGATATAGTTTGACTGCCACCTAGTGCGCAGTATATGCGAGCAGTAACCATAAATGTTATGGCAGTGAATATGGACTTGAGTTTTTCTGCAGGCGAGTTCGGGGAGGTGTGCAGTGGCCGGCTCCGTATCCCAGGAAAAAAGGAAATTCCTGTGGCTATAAAGACTCTGAAGGGGGGATACACTGAGCGTCAGAGACGGGATTTCCTGCGAGAGGCGAGCATTATGGGACAGTTTGATAATCCTAACATCATCAGACTGGAGGGTGTGGTTACAAAGAGTAAGGAACTATTTTACTGTTTTCAACCGCTTACCTTAGAAACATTTTGTAGCATTTTTTTCAGTACAGTTAATGCATACTTATACATTATAATTTAAAAGTCTTACTTGGATCAAACATTTTTTCACAGTAAAGTGAAACCCTTCAGTAAACAAATAAATGCGTAAATATAACAGATAAGAAAATCATGATATTGATCATTAAGAATGCAAAAAATCTGAATAAAACTGAATAAAACTTGGATCATCATCAGCCAAAAGCTTTTTCTCTGCAAGAAACAAACACGTTTCTCCGCCAAGTTTGATACACTCACAGCTTCTGTCTGACATGCAGACAATCTCTGATTTTACGCTATAAATCAAACCACCTGCAACCTCCAGAAAACAATAAGAAACAGAAAAACTGTCAGTGTATGATTCTAGTGTTGTGTCATGTCTTGTATTTATTTGAAATTACCATGCTACTAGAGATTAGCTAAGGCTGTCTGAAGTAGTTGGGTAAAACGATTTGAGATACAGAAGTTAATGTAGAAGAATTATATACGAATTTCACAGAAACTAAGTAAGGCAAAAGCAAACTTTTAGGTTTGATTTGTAGTCATGCAAAGAAACAGTTGAGTAATGTGGCAATGTCTGTCCTGTTTCCTTCTCTATAACCTAGTCCGTTACTTACAGGTGTCCTGTTTTTCTCTTTGTAGGTCGGCCTGTGATGATAGTGGTGGAATACATGGAGAATGGCTCCTTGGACTCTTTTCTGAGGGTACAAGAGCTCAATTCATTAATATGGCACACCAACAGCTGACATTGCTCATAAAATATCTATAGAGAGCATTTTTTAATTTGCCAACAGATCGATGTTGATATGAAATGCTTTTAGAAAGCTGGCATATCATGCAGTGTGACAGACTAAAAAATGGTTCTCAACCTCGGGGACGGGGTCCATTTGGGGTCTCCTGCTAACAAAACAAGCAATAAAATAATCCAATTTTACTAAGGTAACTTTTAGTAATACTAGTCGAGGCACTAATTCTCACTATTAACTGGTTGCTTATTATCATACATATTGTTAACATATTGGCTGTTGTTTAGTACTTTAAACACAATTTCTGCTTGACCATATTCTACATCCCTAATAAGTTAACAGCTACCATACTAACTATTAATAAGCAACCAATTAGCAGTTTGTTGAGGCAAAAGTTGTAGTTAATGGTTTGTTAAGGCTGCAGTCTGTAAGTTTTGCATCTTTGCCGGCATCTCATTTTGAAAACCTGCAAATGCAGTTGTTTGCAGAATTATCTTCCTCACGTGGGCTTGTGCTCCGGCGCGGCTCCAGAGCAGATGAATCTAATGTTTTGAAGTGTGTGGCTGTCAGTCGCTGAAACAGTTAGGATATGTAATGCTGAGACAGAGGCAGAGAAGTACAGAGCCATAATGCAGATTTAATATAACTAAGACTGGTCATGCAGGCCGAGGTCATGTCAGCAAGACAGTATCCAAAGGATCGGGCAAACACAGAATCCAAGTAACAGGCAAAAAGGTCTTAGGGTAATGTGACCCTCTAACAAATCATGTACTTGGTGTAGAAAGTAATGTCAAATTCTGAAAAGAATACAAATTGGAGCTTACTAAAATATGATAGTTGTAAGGTAAGATTTTGGAGCAAAACAAATTTGTTATATTGGAATGGAATATTGGTCATAAAAAGTGCAGAGGACGTGAGTAAGTCACGTTTTGAGAAATCACAGACAAATTGTAAACTATCAAAGACGCGATCTGAAAGAATCAGGCCACAACCTGTTGGCGATTCAAACCCATGCTGTGTGAAATGTGTTCTGACTAAAACTAACATAGCCGATTACCTACAGCTAATGAGAGAGCAACATACAGTGCAGCGGGATGTTGTGGGAGGAGTTCCGAAGGTATAGAAGGTAAATATCCTCCTCCACAATATGAACAGAGCAGCGACTGAATGCTACCCCAGCTGTCTGAACTCGACATAAGCCGATAGTTTTAAACACTGGCTGGTTCTGTACTTGCTCACCTATTGATTTACAGACTGCAGCTTTAATAGTGAGAACTGGACCTTAAAATAAAGTGTGACTATTTCTAATTTAATTCACTTAATTCAGGTTTTCCAACTTGCAATGTCATGTAAACATCTTATAACCTCGTGAGCATTTTTGAGCATGCGTGTTTATTTGCCAAGCTTTAAAATTTGTGAGTCAGTTTATTTTTTTTAAACCCTTATCCAGTAAATCTCAAACTGGAAAAGTCATGAAGTCTTTGAATATTTTTCAATGCTATTAGTTGAACTCAAAGTCAGATGTAACTAAACGTTTAGATTTAGAAACGTCTTTAGAAAAGTCTTGAAAAGTAGTGCAGGAAAAAGCATAAAATAATATGTAATTATGGTGTTTCATCCACATTTCACCATCTTCAAGAACTACAAAAAGGAATCAGCAATTATTTAATTTGCTTGTTTGTTTATTCATTGATTCATTCATTCTTGATTATCAGTTAAAGGTGACTATTTTTATTGTTCATTGTGACAAACCTCTCTATTTCTTTTCTTGCCTGTCCTCCTCTTCTCCTCTCTCTTCTCTTGTAGAAACATGACGGACACTTCACCGTGATCCAGCTGGTTGGTATGCTGCGTGGCATTGCCTCAGGTATGATGTACCTGTCCGACATCGGCTATGTCCACCGGGACCTGGCAGCTCGAAATATTCTAGTGGATGACAACCTGGTGTGTAAGGTGTCGGACTTCGGTCTGTCCAGGGTGCTGGAGGACGACCCGGAGGCGGCTTACACCACCACAGTAAGCCACACACCCGCTTCGATATTGGTTCATTTATATTCAGGGCCGTTCAGAGTTAATAACAATCTGTGCTCCATTGACAGCCAAAGCTGATCCAGAATCTCTGGAGCTTAACACTCCTCCGCTCGTCTTGTGTTAGTGAATGGGATCGAGTTTATCTAAGCAGTATAACATGAGATTAAGGGCTTACTCTGAGGAGTGATTGAGTAATTAGATTTATAATAAGTTGCTAAATGTGTCTGAATACATCTGAACTTTTTGATACGGGGGTCTGAGTGTGTCATTCAAAACACTTATATTCCAAGAAAAGTTCAATTATGACTCATCGTTACATAGCAAGCAATCATCCTTTGATTGTCTAGGAAATACAACGTGATGCTGCTTTCTACTATAATAAAAAGAAAAGATTTTGTTTTGTCAGGGGGGTAAAATCCCCATCCGCTGGACAGCACCCGAGGCTATTGCCTACAGAAAGTTTTCCTCAGCCAGTGATGGTTGGAGCTACGGTATTGTCATGTGGGAAGTCATGTCATATGGAGAAAGGCCCTACTGGGAGATGTCCAACCAAGATGTGAGTCACTTTGTCTACAATTCTGCGAATTGAGTTTTCTAAGGGATTTTTTTCGTGGCTCAAACACACACACACACAAATATATGTGTACATTTACACATAGCAATATATATGTGTGTGTGTGTGTGTGTATATATATATATATATAAGTATATATTGTTATGTATGTACAAGTATACACATAACTAAATATGTAAAAAATGTGATACATTTTAATAGCAAAGCAATTCTGTATCCCAATAGAGTTGTGCGTGTCTTCCTGCAGGTAATCCTGTCTATAGAGGAGGGCTACAGGCTCCCTGCGCCCATGGGCTGTCCCGTGGCCTTGCACCAGCTCATGCTTCTCTGCTGGCAGAAGGAACGCAGTCGGCGGCCACGGTTTAATGATGTTGTCAGCTTCCTAGACAAGCTGATCCGCAATCCCAGCAGCCTGCTCACACTGGTGGAAGATGTAAATAGGTAGAAGGATTATAACAACATTTCGAAATCACCATTTTAATTGCTCACTAGAATCAAAATGAGTGCCAGTGTTGAAATGATCATTTTGAACTGAAATTGTTAGTGTTTACTAACAGATAGCTCACACTGAACTGGTGTCTCTGCCTAGTGGGAAACGTGAGCCAAACTGTTGTTGTTTCACATAAAGTATTTGTTGTGTTTCTAAACAGCTTCCCAGAATCCCCTGAAGATATGCCAGACTACCCTCTCTTCATATCTATCGGTGATTGGTTGGATTCCATCAAAATGAGTCAGTACAAGAGCAACTTCATAGCGGCAGGATACACAACCCTGGATTCCATATCCACCATGAGTATTGAGTAAGTGGAGTCAGGTCCTACTCAGAGCTTTTTTTACACTCCATTTAGATTCCAGGTGTTGTTTTGCATAAAAAAGACGATGATCACCCTCTTTAGTGGGTTTAGTTGAATTTAGTTGGCTTGCTTATTCAGATATATGCAAATTTGCAGTCATTGTCATCTAAGCAAACAAATGTTACATTTCAGTTGGGTACAACAGAACTAAACACATTAAAAGAATTACAATTCTGTCATTAATTACTCATTCTCATGTTGTTCCAACCCGACCTTAGATCATCAACACAAATTCAGATATTCTTTATGGAATCAGAGTTCCCTGACCCTGCATAGATACTGTAGCAAGGATATTACAGTGATCAACGCACAGAAATGTAGCAAGGTCATTGGTAAAATACAGTCTGAGTGATATTAGTAGTTCAACCATAATTTTATGAAGCTTTGAAAATATTTTTGGGGAGTACCCTACAATAAATATAAGTAAAAAAATCATAAAGTTGTTTTGTGTAAAAATCTGATAAATGCATTAAGTGGTGAGAGGGCAATTGCAATTTTTGGATTATTAAAAAAAAAAAAAAAAAAGATGTAATAAATAGACATTTATTAAAATGTTCATTTTTAATATACATTATTAATAGTATTTGTTTATTTTTATTAATTTATTATTTATTTTTTTTGGTGGGGGGGAATATTTAAACTTATAAGGAACGAGTACATGGAAAAAAGTGAAAATTGTCATAAAAAATGTCACATGTAACTTTACTTCTGGAAACAAGCTTTCTTAAATATTAGAGAACATTAGTACAGAATCAGCTTTGTGTTGCTGCCCATTGTGTTGAATATGAATCAAATTGGTAGTTGCTGCTGGTAGTTTGTGCCATTTAGTGGTTAAGACAAGAATAACATTAAATACTGCTTTAATTTTTAGTCCTCTTGTGTCTGTGTGACATTTAAAATTATTATTTTGACCTTTTTCCTCGTACTCATTCCTCCTAAGTTTACATCTTCCTCACCCCCCCTCACTTGGAATTGAGTGATCCAAGAAATAAAAGGTGAAACAACGGGACTAAATTGTTATTATCCTGTAAATTTGTTCATATTCATTATATACTCATCATCACATGAGAAGTCATGTCCTGTTGTTTTCTCAACAGTGATGTGAGAAGAATCGGTGTGTCTCTGATTGGACACCAGAGGAGGATAGTGAGCAGCATACAAGCACTACGACTGCAGTTCCTCCACGTTCAACAGAGTGACTTCCATGTATGAAAACCCACATATACACATACACATACTCCCAGCACACACACACACACACACAAGCTTCAAGTCTGGACTGTCTGTCATGAGAAGTACCCCACAGCCTCTGTTTCAATCATAATCCGGTGAAGACTTCCAGTCGAAACACATACATAATAAATCAATGAGCATGAAAAGACATGCTAAATGTCATGAATTGTTGTCTTCTTGATGAAATGTGTGTAACAGGAAAATTGGACCATTTACCCGGAGGAACCATAGTAAACAATGGAACAATGGCACCACTCTGTTGTTACGAAGATGTCATCTGTCAATCATCCTGCAAGTTGTGTGATTGACTGACCTCCAAACCTGAGAACTCTGAATAGCATATTTGCTATTTTAATGTATTAAATTATGTGTCTTAAGAGATATTCCTGGTTTATTCATCAAGCCTCTGAAACGAGAGACTATGGATCTGTTGAATGTCTACAGCTTTAAATGGCTATTATACGTTGTTTATCACATCTGATATTTATCCTGATATTTATATGTACATGTGACTTTGTTTCTTTTTTGGTTGCCTTTTGTTTAGTTCCTTTTCTAAGCAATATGTGCAGTCTTTAGAAAACCAAGAAAAGAGCAAAGGTAGGGAGTAAAGAGCTTTATCTTGCTCTGTTGAAAAAAAAAATATTGCCACACAAAACCATTGACTTCCTCAGGCTGTCAGCGAGGTGGTAAAAGTCTGACCTTTCAGAAGACTGTAAGCCATTTTCTTACTCCTGTGCACTCAAATTGAACAAACTTAGACAAATCCATTCAGACCGAGATTTGAGAACTGCACACATTTGTTCAGTCTACTTTGGTGTATAGATTCTACAGACACCTCTGATATTTTATCAGTTTGCCTTGCGACTATGAAAATATTGTCATATAGTCAGTGGAGAATCATTGAGGTGACAGGTTGCAGTAAAATGTTCTCATTTAGAGGACATGACAATATAGCACTCTGCATGTTGGCAAGCATTGTTCCAAACAAAGCAGACATACACGCATAACTTCAATGGTAACATACACATTTGCAGTCTCTTTAGCTTCCACCAGACATACAAACGCACAATACTGTACCATGTTCATTAGCTGATATAGGCCCCCCCATCCTTCGATTGGCTCTTTGTGCCTGCACACATGTTCGGGACACTGAGACCACTTGACAACTTCAAGTTGCAATGTGCAAATGTCAAAAGCGCAAGAGAACCGAGTGCTTACTTCAAGCAGGGCAAGGGAAAACTCTGGGCAATCAGGTCATAAGGTATTGTTCATAGTAAACTAATTGTACATTATTTTTTATAATTTATAAAGAGTAAAGAGAAATAAAGGTGATATAGGTTGAATGTTTGTAAAAATAAATGATAACAGATATTTGTTGTGTCTTTCATGAGTCTATCACAATCAAAGAAAATGGTTTGTTATAATATGGACTGCGTATTTGATTACTAATGTATTATAAAAGTAAATCATGAGCAAGCTACAAACAATTCAGTTGTAACAGTATTTGCAGGTCTTAAAGGAATAGTTCATCCGAAAATGTACATTTGCTAAAAATGTCACTCCCACCCTTTGGGCAATCCAAGATTTAGATGAGTTTGTTTCTTCATCAGAACAGATTTGGAAAATGTAGAATTACA
Source organism: Enteromius treurensis (assembly GCA_032275025.1). Taxonomy (NCBI): domain Eukaryota; kingdom Metazoa; phylum Chordata; class Actinopteri; order Cypriniformes; family Cyprinidae; genus Enteromius; species Enteromius treurensis. The sequence goes on from JAUCMU010000001.1 coordinate 25,417,520, forward strand.
TCACTTGCCCAACAAAGAGTAATCTGCAGTGAATGGGTGCTGTCAGAATGAGAGCTGCTAAAAACATCACAACAATCCAAGTTTGTAATAAGTCCATCAAAATGTTTTTAACTTTAAACTGTTGCTTCCTTGGATAGAGTCTTCTCCAGTGAAAAAGTTATTTTGCCTGAATCAGGTGAGATATATAAGATCAAGCACCATACAATGAGATTTGAGATATGATTAATCATAATAAAATGCAATCAGTCAAAAATGTTAACTCATCCTGTAATTAGACCTTTCATGTTGTCTTCAACAGTCAAATGTCTAATGAAACCCAGTCATCTATTTTCCCTAATGTATACCCATAATTAAATTGGACCGCAAATGGTGAGTTAAAAAAAAAAAAAATTACTTGATGCTGATAATAATTAACAACAATACAGCAGCTTAAATAGAATGGTGTAATGGTGGGTTGTGACACAGAGATCAAAGTAACATCAAAGAAAACTATATATACGCAAAACAAGTTTGCTTATATGTTACTGGTCCCAATTATTAATTCATGTGATTTAATAATAAGGTTTTCTTTAGCCAAACTTTGGACTTGTGAACTTTAATAATCATCTTAATTTAGCATATCTATTTAATTGGATATAGTGTATCGGAAGAATTGTAATTTTTGCAATCATAATTTGCTATATAATACTTGCTATATAATGTTAATATACCAAACTGTTAAAACAGTGAAATCTATTTTGTTCCTTTGAAATACACAGATAACTACCAAAAACAGGAGGTTATGAGAAAGTGACATGATGAACCAAAGCTCATCACAAGAAGCTTTTAAATAGTAAAACATATAAAAGGTGCTCAGTGT
>JAUCMU010000001.1:25418478-25447019 GCA_032275025.1 Enteromius treurensis
AAAAAACATCAAATTCAAACAAAATTTAAAATGCAATGCAGGGAATTCTGGGAATGTCATTTTACGGTGTTTCCCTGCAGTAAAATGACATTAAATGGTTAATGGCAAATTCCTGTTACATTTAACAGGAACTTACCATTAACCATTTAATGGTTTTTTCTTTTTTTACCGTAGCATTTTCACTGTTTTTTACAGTTAAATTCACGGCCATTTTTTACAGTGTATATGGTTTTTTTTCCGCCTAATCACAAGAAATCTTGTTTTCTAAATCCTAAATATGCAAAATTAAATTGTATTTTTTAACTTAAATATGATTTTACTGACACTGCCAGGCGTAGGAAAATAAGGCATTTTCACACTGAATTTGTGTACTTTTAGATTTATATTATTTATAATATTGTATTATAATGCCTGGTTGTTAGACAAAGTTAAAATGATTAAAGGTTTTCTTATAAGAATAGGGGGCATAGGGTTATGTTTAATTAAAAGGGGGACGGAAAAAGCCTACCCTGTGACATAAGAAATGCCAAAAGACGCTGCCGTTCTACCGTTGTCCATATGGCGGCGCTCTGAGGTAAACATGTGAGTCGAGAGAAAAGGCGTCATCGGTCTCCTAGCAGCGGTGTGTGGGAGTTTTAGGGTTTCCAGGACGCCAGGTAAGTGTATTTGCGTCTCTCCATCTGCACTGGACGTGTAAATGGGACTTATGCAAACGCAAGTCATATTTAACCAAAACATAGAAAACATACAACTTGAACAGAGCCGGAGCAAAAAAGTAAGAAAGATTTTTCCATGTAAGGTTAACGTTACGTTAGAGCAGACTTAAAGAGCAGGTTAGCCAACCAGCTAGCCGTCATCAGCCACGAATATGGAGACAGCAACATTAGCTAAGCAGAAATTGTCATCCGTGAGGATGTAGACGTATTTGACTGTTTAACAGAACAAAACGCAGAAACGGAAGTGTTTGGATTATTTTAGCAGTCTCGCGTATGTGAAGCGCTAGCCAGTGTGCTAAGAGGATTACAGGCTGTTCTCGTAGATTAACGTACGCTTTTACAGTTGTCTGCATGTGTTTCCGACACGGGTTATAATGCCTCTATCTCTGCTGTCATTGGATTGATTGATTGATAGATGGATGCATGGATGTGTAAATCCACGTTATGGGACTGAAATATGATTTTCATATTATCTAACGTTACTGTAAGTAGTCCGATACACTACAGGTTGGTGTTTTCTTAACGGCAAAAAGGCATAACGTTACAAATGCTGCTGTGGGCTTACAGATTTACGTATTATATGCACGCAATTGCACTACAGCCTTTGTATTTTGCAAGCCGTGTGTCTGCTTGTTAATTCAAGTTAATTCACTTTTGTTATAAAAAAAAAAAGAAAGAAAACAAGCTAATTTTCTTAACAGACCAATCACGTATAGCCATCGGTGCCCCGTTTCTATCGAATATTAAAAAGTTGTAAATGACATATTACAACTGTAAATTATTTTGTTCTTAAGCAGTTTACAATTTGAAAACAAATCTAAATGTACTTTGTGAATATTAAATACAAATTATAAATGAACACAAACACCAATACAACTGGTAAATTAAAATTCAATAAACAATACATAAAACAATAATATATTACAGTAACAACATGTGTGTATGTGTATTTTCTTCAAGGATGCATTCAATTTTGAGATTTTTTTTGACAGTAAAGACATTTTGGAAGTTACACTTAAAATGTTTATTATGCAGAAAAACTGTATTTCAAACCAGTGCTATGATCTTTTAAATGTGTTTCAGAGTGGTCACAGAAATATCAACACATAAGAGACTTTAGCATAGCATAATTGTCTGACAAACATTTTAAAGACAATATGTTTCTGTTGTCCCAAATTGTTTGTCAGCCTCTGTTTGCATCTAATTAATAATCTAATGGAGCTTGTGTTTGATGCGATCTCTTTCCAGAAGCGTCCCATTCAAACAGTCAAATGGGGCTTTTTGACAAGCTTGCAGGGTGGCTGGGCCTGAAGAAGAAGGAAGTGAACGTGCTGTGTTTAGGTCTAGACAACAGTGGAAAAACTACCATCATCAACCAGCTAAAGCCATCCAATGTATGTGTCGATCCTATCTGTGAATACGAATATAAAATACTCTGGTCTTCACCAGTTCCGTTTTGTATATTCATGTGATTTCTGTTTTGTATATGAGCTCCCATTCGTGATATTCCTGTTGTTCCTTGCAGGCTCAGGCTCAAGATATTGTCCCAACTATAGGTTTCAGCATAGAAAAGTTTAAGACCTCAAGGTGAATATTTGAAAGCATTTACTATGTCATTTAATTCATGTCTGAGAGCCGTTTGTCCTTTCTCAAAATCTTACTAACACAATATCCCTTCCCCCACCCCCAAAGTCTTTCTTTCACAGTGTTTGACATGTCAGGGCAGGGCAGATACAGAAATCTGTGGGAGCACTATTACAAGTGAGTTTCTGATATTGGCTTATTTGATTATGTTTAATGAGCTAATGGAGTGTCATCGCCTGCTTTGGAATCGATATGTGTGTTTTTTTTTGTTTTTTGTGTGTGTTTATACGTCTTATGTTGTTTTTAGGGAGGGTCAGGCCGTCATATTTGTGATTGACAGTGGTGATAAACTAAGAATGGTGGTGGCAAAAGAAGAATTGGATACCCTTTTGAATCACCCTGGTACATTCTTCAGTAATCTCTATTTGAGTCATCATTTCAAGGAATAGCTCACAGAAAAAGGAAAACTTCTAGAAATGTACTCACCAACAGGCCTTACAAGATGTTGATGAGTTTGTTCTTCCATGGGAACAGATTTGGAGAAATTTAGCATTACATCACACCACTGGATCTTTAGCAATGAATGGGAGTCCAAACAGCTGATAAACACATTGCAATAATCCACATGACTCCAATTTATCTGTTAACATGTTGTGGAGCAGACAGTAGTAAGAAACAAAGTCATCTATATCTTGGTTGGCCAGAGGAGGAGTACATTTTTAGCAAATCTTAATTTTGGGATACCATAATGTTCATATATGTGTGTGTTTTTTTTTTTTTTTCTGGGCATGCTTAGATATTAAACACAGAAGGATACCTATTCTCTTTTTTGCCAACAAGATGGACCTCAGGGATGCACTGTCAGCAGTAAAGGTCTCCCAGCTCTTGTGTCTGGAAAACATTAAGGACAAACCATGGCATATCTGGTAAGAAAACAAATTATTTTTTTTATTTTTTTTGTTAGATTGGGTTCTGCTTGCATATAAATAATTTGCATAATAAAAAAGTACTGTTCTTACAGGGTTTATTTTCTAAACACTGTTTAAGTTACAGGTGATAATTGCACATCTGCAATGCGTTGCAAGTTTTGAAAACACTGTACAATCTTTGGAATGAACTGTACTTTTATTCTTCACAGCTTCATTTTCATTCTGGTTGGTGGAAAAAAAGCACTACCATGCCTAGTTCTATTTGTTAAGAAGTGAGCAAAATATTAAAACTTAACAGTGCCCATCTAAAATTATGGATTTTTTAAATTAACCTTTCATGCGGTATGTAACACAGCTTTAAGAAAAACGTCCTGCAGAGATTTAAATCTGAAAGTGCACTGTGTAAAATCCTATTGTCTCTCAAATGAAGTCGACTCTGAATCATTGAAATGAGTTGTTTTTCATGTAACATAATGAGCATAATGTCACCTACTTGTTGTGGCGCTGACCCAGGAAAATTTTAACCCCTCTTGTGGGATATATATATATATATATATTGTTATGCCCCTGTCTAGGGTGAGGGCGCGACATGAAAGAAATTATGAGAATACGGGAATATAAATGGATAAACAATGTTTTTTTTAATGAAAATAGGTATCAGAATTAAACAGATGGGGAAAATATCTCTTCAGGAGCCAACCAGGCCAAAATAACAAACAAAAACTACTAACAAGTTAAATGCTTCTAAATTACCTATTTACAAAAAAAAAAAAAATGAAAGAAAAGGCAATACAAATCAATTCCCTATCTCCCTGAACAGAAAAACAATCAATAAATGAGACAAACAACCTCCCCAGTAAAATATACAGCTATGTACAGGACAGCAAACAAATCCAATGAGGGAAATCCAGAATCAAAGTCTAACAGGCAGAGGTCAGAGTAATAAAAAGGCACAATTAGAGGCTAAGAACACTAACAATACTCAATCTCACACCGTAACAGACTCAAATGTACACACAGATTCACAACCTTTCTAACACAAACAACTAACTAGCAGCAATGGTAGCGCAGCATAGCAAATGAGCACAAAAGCTAATGCAGGAAGTGAGGGCGGAGTCCTTATGGGTAGCCTGGAGTCAGCTGACCAGACAGGGTGAGCATCAACTCATGAACAGGATCCAATCAGCTTCAACCTGCACAGAAACATACAAAAAAAACTTCCAAAACAAACAAACAAGTCAAGAAGGACGTAACAATATATATGTATGCTGGTTCACATTCATTCTTTGCCACTAAACTTAGCTGTTTCCGCAGTATCAGCTGTACACAAAGCAGCACTGCGCTCACAAACACTGCCTTATCATGCATTACAGCTATGATGACATGGAAATAAAATTTACTAATTGGACCAAACACCGCAGATTAAAATTTATATTTGAGCCAATTGTTTGGTAGTCGTTGAGTAAATAAAATACAAATGAATACATATTAGAAGACAATTAAAGGTTTTTTTGACCTTGCATTTTTCACTTTAAAATAAACATTGTTTATAGAAATGAAATAATTATAACCTATGCATATAATTGATTTAAGGGAACTCGTTAATTAAGGGATTGATTATTGATTTAATTCTTTGTACATTGGATGGGATGTCAGAAGCACATAAATCACCAAGCTAATGCAGCATGCAGCGCATTAAGAGGTTTAGCTTTAGATACAGTACTCAACAAATGTCATAATAAATGAGGAAAAGTGTTACATACCACATTGACAAGTATTCCTATCCAGATGGAATTAGATTTTTTCAGAGGAACCCTGAGCTAGCCAGGGTAGGTAATTTCCTCTTTGATTTTTACAAAGGTTGCATGAGACATGTTCAATTCAGATGTTAATAACACAATCACAATGTACGTCCGTGGCGAATTTGCTTAATCTCCTCAGGGTAAACCTGCCCTGTCTAAATAATGCTGAAGAGGTTCTGTGTGTGTTTTTTTTTTTTATTTCACAAAAAAAAAAAAAAAAAAAAAAAAAATATATATATATATATATATATGGGTGTGTGTGTAATACTCATGCAGTATATTCAATTGTTATATTAAATAAATTACAGTGCAAGTGATGCAGTGAAAGGCGAAGGTCTTCAGGAGGGTGTAGACTGGCTGCAAGGTAAATTCACCTATTTCATGTTTGTGCATATAATTTACAGATTGTTTTTTAATTATTAGTTTCTATAGAGATGAGCTGAAATTATTTTTAATAAAGGTGCCAAAAATGTATATAGCCTACTACATAAACGTGTTTAAAATGTTCAAAGCCTTTTATGTTCTTCTGTTTTATTTCACCCATAGAACAAATTGCACAGTAAGTACTGAAGTTAAAGTTCCCAGATGTGTTGAGATCCTTGGTTAATTGTACAGTTAAGTTTTACTTTAACTGTTAGAACTCATTTTTGGGCTGTATTTTTTCTTGCACCAATTTACACTTTATTTCGGCCTTTTAGAAGAAATTCAAAAGCAAATAATTCAATCAACAAAGGATTGTATCTCAAAGCTTACAGCCCAAAACGATCTCAGACCCCCTCTTCTTGTTGTTTGAGGTGCGAGTAAATCAATCAAACGAAGTCCACAGACATCTTTTCTCCTCTACCCAGTGTTTTAGTTTGGTCCAGTCAATGCAACAATTTAAGATCTTACTTTTGTCTGAAAACCCATCAAATTGTACAATCATTTAAATCCTTGTTCTGTTTTTCCCTCCCATTAACAGATCAAATCAGAGCGATGAAAACGTAAAACCCTCCTGAGACATAAATACAGACAAGGTCACCAGCTGCAATGGCGGAGATCTTCACCTTTTGTGCTGACATTAAAATCAATTAGGTCGGTTGTGTAATACACTATTTGGCTTTGTACGGTGGCCCAGTAGTGCACAACACAACAGAATTAATAAAAGCAAACATAAGCTGACAACAACATGAAATGTAAAAAGCAAACATAAATTCAGAACACAACGACATTAAGCCACAACACAACGGAAATGCTCCTGACCACTAGGGGGCAGTTGGTCTGCAGAAACGGCTATTGTGCGCATGTCAAGAGTATTCGTGGGTGGTCTGTACCTGTTTTGATAGTTTTAACGCTGACATTAAGACCATCCTCTGACGTTTTTCAGTTTGCAATGTATTTTCCATTTTTTTGGGTCATACCAATAGCCGTTTCTGCAGACCAACTGCCCCCTAGTGGTAGGTAGCATTTCTGTTGTGCTGAGAGCTAATGTTTGCTTTTTTTAATTTGTGGTGCACTACTGGGCCACCTTAGCTTTGATTATTGCCCTGTTTGCATTAAGCACATCCGTCTCAGTTGATCTGATCACAAGTGGTGAGTTTTTGACTTTTATCTTTAAACATTATTCTGACAGGTTTTTTTTTTTTTTTTTTTATGATTGACAGATTCCCTGTTGTCCATGAAGCATAAAAAACATTTGAATAATAAAAAAATAAAAAAATTCAATTTGGTCATATACATTTCTGACTACCTCCAAATGAGTAATAAGATCAAAACCATTTCACCACTTTTGATCCCCTGAACTGTTAATATCAGGTGTAAATTTGTATTTAATCTTGATGAATACATACACTACACTTCTCTCCTGATGAATTACACTACATTTTTTGGCTGCCAATGCTGTAAAGTTATCTCTGTTGTGAAACTCACTGTAACAGGTTTCTAGGGCAGCAGAGCACAATGACTAGTATTTTATATCTTAGCTATGTTTTTTGAATAGATAGATAACATTTCCCAGCAGTGTTTATACACTTTGAAATGTCAAATTTGTCAAGCTTGTTACTATAGTGATATACATAAATAGTCATTATTTTGCTATGATTTACTTTTCCATGCATTGTATGCATGTTGCCTCTGAACAGTATGAAAATGAAAAATTGACACCTCAAACCTCACAAAAGAAACTTTCATCTTTGTTTTGGAGATATTTATTTTACATAATCATTTTGTTTTAAAAGCATACGTCAAGAAAATGTTGCTGCATTTTTGTCTTGTGTTTTATCTAGACAAAGTGCATTTTCACATATTGACTTATTTTCCAAGACAAACATTTAGCAGATTTTTTAGCAATGTCTTTTTTTCCTTGCTGTTTTATTCATTAATAAGGGATCTTGTAATAGAATGTTTAAAGAATAAATACAATCTGAGACTAAGTCTCTTCTCTATACAGTATGTGTCTCTCTCTGTATCTATTTATTTATCTTTTTTAATAAACACAGCTTCATCCTTTTTTCTCTTTAAATAATCAGCCTGGCCAGAGCTCTTTGATTCTGAACTGTTTGAAGGACAGCTGTTGTGGGGTGGTTGAACCATGGCTGTGGTTATAGTTGTGTAAAATCTAATGCCCTTGCTCATTAAGACCACAACATCAGCACGTTCATATAGGCTACAGAAAATAGCAGAATCTCATCTAATCATAGTGCCATCTGCCGATTTTATGGAATCATGCTCATTTTATGTCTTTTCCGGCTACTGAGATACTTAGTGGTGCCAAGACTGCACTATGCTGTCATTTGAGACGTCGGCTGTAGCTTCATATCACTTAATTACGTGTGTTGATTTAAGCATCATCAACAGAACAGCTGCACAAATACCAGTGTGATATTGCTGTTGTTGAGTATATTGAAATGGTTCCTTGCATTTTAGACCCAGTATTGGCATTTACTTTGATTATTTTTCTTAGTCAAAGAAATTAATTCCAAACAAAACCAAAACAGGATCTATGCTGCGGGATGCTTGTTTTTGTTTCTGAAAGAAACATCTAAATAATGATTCAGTAATGTGCTCCTTGCACAAAGCTATATTGCCGTCCACTGACGTAACCCCATGTGACCAGAAACAATCATTGCAGAATCCTTACCACTAATGTACAAACTGGTATTGTGGTCCAGGGTCACAAATACTGTCAGTCTGAAGTAGCATCTGTTACCAGTGGCCAGAAAAAAATTTTTTGGGTCAAAATTATTGATTTTTCTTTTATGCCAAAATGACAGTAGGTAAAGATCATGTTACATAAAGGTATTTTGTAAATTTCCTATTGTAAAAATGTCTGAACTTAATTTTGGATAGGCATTATGCATTGCTAAGAACGTAATTTCTACAACTTTTAAAGGCAAATGTTTAGATTTTTGTGCACCCTCAGCTTTTAGATTTTCAAATAGTTGCATCACAGCCAATTATTGTCCTGTTCTAACAAACCATACATCAGTTGAAAAGCTTATTTATTCAGCTGCATGATGATGTATAAATCTAAATTGACCCTTGTGTCTGGTTTTCTGGTCACATACAATATAAACACAGACAATTCTGTTTATATCAGAATTCTGTGTTGTAGTGTAAGCAGCTTCTTTGGCAGAATTGATTCTGGTTTCTGTACCTGTTATATTTGTAAAATGTATCTAAAAGGAATGCAGCACTATCACTTTTGCAAAAATTTAATCCAGCTAAGTTTGTCTGAGAGGTTGCTATTGCAAAGTAATATTTAAAAAAAATTAATTCACCCAGACCCATCTCAAACACCATAGCTGAAAAGCAGCCAATTTTCAGTTAATGTAATAGCATTAAAAGAACAGAGTGACTGGTTCTGTCCCAGAAATAAAAAAAATCTGTCATTTTTGTTACATTCCTAACCAAAAAAAAAAAGACATTAAGATAAATGTCTCAGTTTTCCTCCTTCCATGCAGTCAAATTCATAACCTTCTTCATATTGGGTTGCAACCCAACCAACCTCATATTATCCTCTTTCACAGAAATGATGCAGGTTTAGTCTGACTAAAGAGTAAGGAGTTGATTAAAACTGAATTTTAATTTATATGCGGACTGTCCCTTTAATCTAACAGCAAATGGACGTGCTGTATTTCCATCTCCCGTCTGGTGCTAGTGAAGCGGCAGCACTGGAGACAGACGGTGCAGATTCCCGAGAAGAAGTGACAGCAGTTATAAACACAGAGGAGACTCTGAGCTCCGTGCGCGGTGTCAGATCGTCTCGTTTAGCCATGCGTAACAGACGTGAGGCTGATGCGGGACCCTGTAGCTTCTAAGTGCCCACTGCTTGCCACTTACCATCTCCCTTTGTAAACACCGGATAAACTTTTTTTCACCCTCTGCACAATGACAATATTTATAGTTTCTTTTACGTCTAACTTTTTTTCATTTACAGAAGCTGTATTATACAAAACTGAAATGCAATCACCGCTTACAAGAAATGGGCCGCTGCGTAGTTCCCCCTTCTTCCCCTAGATGGCAGTAACACTATATTCTATAATTCACAATTGAAAGGCAGACAACAGGTAGTTAAAACAGGAGATGAAATGTACTCGTACTTTATACTTTATCTTCCTAGAATTATTTTTATTTGAAATGATCACAAGCTTGTTATGAATACACGTTTTTAAATCGATTTTGCTCTTTGTTATTATTATTCTTGCTTACAGTTTTGTCAAATCTGCTGTTCATTTGTCCATGGAAAAAAAAGTGCATGTTTATCTCTCAGTGACACACTTCAAAGAACACGAAACAGATGTGAAGTGTGCTCATTAGCTGAGCAAAATCTGCGCACCGTGACTGTTCCCCTGCACCGAGGGATCTAGAGGAAATCATCAGGATACGACACTTTATTTCAAGTGATTCCAGAGAAACATATGTAAAATGTAAAATACCTAGTAATTTTCCTATCGGACTTTTTAACACTCTTTATTCTCCTTCTACCTTTTTTTAAACTTTTTCCTCGAAATTAGTTCCTATTAGTTTTTAGAACCGGCTCCAGGAAAAGACACATTTGCTGTTGAAAACGGTTGAGGGATCTTGACCAAGCCTTTTCTAAACTACAAAGAACTCCCAGCATCTGAACAGGAACATGCTCGAACCCGTCTGCTTATAATTGGGAATCGCTCGGCTGGCTGTCAAAATGTTACCAGTTAAATTAGTCGACTTGTCTGAGTATAGGTGGAAGATATCTGGCTTCCATTAAATTGGTTCGTTTGGAGAGTTGCATTGTGCATTTTGAGGAAGATAACGGATTCTTATTTTTCTGAGGAAATTAGTTACACAGCCTGTTTGTACACCTCCGCGCATAATTAAACGCAGAACTGTCAACTTAAAGAGATGCTATTAATGGCCAAAAACGTCTCAAATTCTTCAGATTCAGGCGGGAAGCCTGTCTCTGCTAGTTGGATGTAATGTAGTGCCTATAAAAGCTTTCATGACCAATCTGGATACCGCGGGAAATTTGTACGAAATGGTTGCCGTGATTTTGCCAAGTAACATCTTTTGTTGATCCTGGATTAACATTCCTGTCCACAAATATAGGTTTAACCCAATCCCTACCCCTAAACCTAATCTTACCCATAATTTATTCCTAAAATCAGTGGGAAACAAGGATGTAGAAGCACCTAACCCTGATCGTATAAACCTAAAACAGATATTTCTATACGCTCGTCCTGATTTTGAGTTCGACATGTTCTTTTGTTGAACATTTTGTTGACTCTGGAGCATTTTTATCCAAAAATGTAGTCTTGACCATATATCTACACCTAAACCAAACCTTACCCATGAATAATGCCTAAAATTAGATTTAATTAGGAATGACACTGCTGTACAAGCACCAAAAACTGACTGTAGGTAATTTTGAAGTAGCCTACCTGAATTTAGATTCTATTTACTAGTTTTGTTTATTTTCTTCTCCCTCGTTGAATTAAAATGATCGACCTGTAGCTCACTAACTTTAGCACAAAGGACCAATATAAGCCACTGGGAAAGCGTCCAAAGGCTTCAAATCTTAGCCGCTGGGTGGCAGAATGTCAAGAATTCAATTCTCTGCGAAATCATGAAAACAGCACTCCTATGATTCTCGATTATTTGAAGTCTTCAGATAAATGCATTGGTTATCTGTTAAGACCCTAAACCATAGGCTACAAGCTCTCTTAGAAACAAAGGTGGATTTATTTGATGCTTTGCGTTTAGCCTCTTTATAGAAAAATGTAAAACAAAGACATGCGTAAAACGTGTAAAATTAGCCTACATCAGCAAAGAACACTGTTGCATTGGGTACTGCCCTGTTCATTAAACATTTTTTTTTACTGTCAGTGCTTTACAGTTTGATCAGCTTCTGACTCTTTCATTTAGTCTTTTCACAATACACTTGAGTTTGGAGTGTTTGGGTGACGTCTGAGGCGCTTCTCAGCACTCTGGACAGCGCCAGCGCTTGCTGCTCCGCTCATACTCAGACAAGCTGCCACAAAACAGAAGTCAAGGAAAATACATGAATGGAAGCGATATATTTCAGTACTCTTGATTTACAGCTGTTTTCCCCAGTCTAGCGATTTTCAGTTGACTGGATAACCTCCAGTGACGCGCTGCTCATTTGCACGATCTGACATCTTTATTCATAAATAGCCCCCATTCACATCTCTCTGACGTTCATCTACTCTCTGACGAAACCTGCTCCTATAAGATTCACAGTAAGTTTGGCTGACTCGGAAATGTGCTGTACTGCTCTTCTCCTGAGGCGGTAGTTGGGCTCTTTTTTTGCATTGTTGGTGGCAGTTGAGTGGCGGGCGGCTGATTCACAAAGGTGAGGCACTTTTATGATATAAAATAATGAAATAGTTGGTATTTTTGCCCCACCTAAACCAGAAACATCCTCAGAATTGACCATGAACTGTTAAAAAGCATAAAGTGGTTAAAAAGACTATAAATAGGTATTTAAAATAATTTGAAATTAGTTAAATTCTCAATTCTGCATATTCTTTGTGTTTAGAAGCACAGTAGACTGATTGTTTTATTTATTTTTATTTTTTGGTAACGCTCTCCGTTTTTTCTTGCATGCTTGTTTAGGTCTCTTTTCCTTAGGTCTCAATGAATTGCGGTTCTTTAGAGATACAACGACTTTAGCAGAGAGAAGATGAACATCCATGTGGAGGGGTTGGTGGCGATTGTCATCTTCTACTTGCTGATCCTTCTGGTGGGAATCTGGGCAGCATGGAAAAACAAGAGTTCCGGCGTGGTGGAGGGAACTGATCGCAGTGAGATCATTATGGTCGGCGGAAGGGATATTGGATTATTTGTTGGCGCATTTACCATGACTGGTGAGTTTCAGAGAGAACTAAAGAAAACTGCGCTTTACTGTACGCATATATAACATAACATGGATGGCGTTTTATTTTTTACATCTTTAGAGATTTACTTATCTAACAAAATATACTACCAGTATAAGCTGTATGTTAAAAAGTAAAATCATGATGAGATGTATCTTGATATCTTTCTTTTAGAGATGCTTAATAAATAATCACTGAACTAAGAAACATTGAATCTTTGATTAAAAAAGCAAACCCACAGAGTGCAAAACAAACAAATAAATAAACAATAGACATTCGGACATTTGTTGGCCTAAATTATATATATGCATTAAATATTTTTATTTTATTGTTGTATTATAACTAAGTTCACTGTGCTACATACTTTTTAAAACATTAAATGGTTCTTTTTGGCTATATACTGTACGTGTTTCTTTTTTTTTTTTTTTTCTTTTTTCTCCTTGCATATATACTGGTACTGTTACTAATTATTTCCTAATTTAAGTTACAAATTATGTTATTTTTGCACTCAAAACCACAACTATTTGATAACACTTTACAAAAAAAATCTAATTTGTTAACATGAGTTAACATCAGCTAACGTTAACAATGAGCTTACAGAAATTATTAACTAACATTATTTCTTATACTGATGTTAAAGTGCATTAACTAATGTTAACAGATGCGACTTTGATTTAAAAAATGTTTCTGTAAATTTGATTTGATTAACTTGAATTAACAATATACACTAATTCTACAGCGTTTTTTAACCTTAATTTGAACAATGTTGTTAAAAAAGAATATATAGTTAGTATATATTGATAACGTTATTTTTTAAAGACGAGTCTGTTTGAATATTCCTCTCTCATTCTCATTCCAGCAACTTGGGTCGGAGGGGGTTATATCAACGGCACAGCAGAGAATGTTTATCTTCCCGGGTACGGCTTGGCATGGGCACAGGCTCCCTTTGGATATGCGCTCAGCCTGGTTTTGGGTATGTCGTGTGTTTGCAGCTTTGATAGAAACATAGTTTCAATGTTAAAGTTATCAGAACTAGAAGCAAGTATCTGTCAAATATATAATTTCTATGAATTGATTCACGTCAAGGTGGCCTTTTCTTTGCTAAACCCATGCGCTCCCGGGGTTACGTCACCATGCTTGACCCCTTCCAGCAACTGTATGGTAAAAGGATGGGTGGTCTGCTATTCATCCCTGCACTAATGGGGGAAATGTTTTGGTCAGCCGCCATCTTATCTGCCCTTGGTAAGCAAAGAGAGGCAATCAGTCATTTGTTCTTTCATTGTTGTATTAGGACATATTCTATAATAAAGCAAAGCTTTAATTAAGCATACTTTGTCTGCATTACAGGGGCCACACTGAGTGTGATCATTGACATCGACATCAATATGTCTGTGATTATTTCGGCTCTTATTGCCATTTTCTACACGCTGGTGGGAGGACTGTATTCAGTGGCCTACACTGATGTTGTCCAGCTCTTCTGCATTTTTTTAGGACTGGTAAGGCTTCACAGAACCGCACGATGAAGTCATCGAAGGTGTCATTTTCCCCTTAATTCATGTCTGCAGGTCTTCAGCAACACGTAACACTCTGTGATTTATCAAAGTGGCTGTTTGCTCTGCAGTTTTGACAGTAATGGCTCATTAACCACCCTTCTAGATACTAGGAATAAGAATAAAGCAAAAAGAAGAAATCAAATATTTGTTTTGATGGCCTTTTCATGTTAACACTTTATTTTAAGGTGTCCTTGTTACACATGTAACATGTACTTGCTATTATAATAAAAATAAATTCTGCATAATTATATGCAAATAACCCTAAGCCAAACCCTAATTCTAGCTCTGCCCATATATAGTAAGTACATGTAGATAATGAATATTACTCAGTATCGAATGTAGAATTTCACTTTAAAATAAAGTGTAACTTTTTAAATTATTATTAATATAACATTATTAATTGAACAGAATTAATAATATATATATATATATATATATATATATATATATATATATATATATATATATTTATGCTATATGATATATATATATATATATATATATATTTAATGCTCAAAATCTAATTGACTGGTTTTTACTAGCACCTGCTACAAATTTAGTATTAAAATGTTATTACAATGTTATGTACGGTCTATTATATGGTAATAGAGCAGAATATGTTGTCTTTATAGTGGGTAAGCGTCCCTTTTGCGCTCTCAAACCCAGCTGTGTCTGACATCGGAGTGACAGCAGTGAAGCAGCTCCATGCTAATCAGACCGCATGGCTTGGGAAGATAGAAACTCCTGACAAATGGATGTGGGCTGACAACTTCTGCCTTCTAGTGAGTGGACAACGCACTGTAGCATGATGGGATGGAGACACAATGTTTTTTTTGCCAATCGAGAATTGTTGATTCTGAAGGGCCAAACCTAATTTCTCACTTTAGTGAACAATGCAATCATTCGTAGAGGGAGGAAAACTAAATAAGACCTGAGAGTGAATAAAATATGATACTGGTCTAGTCAAGTCACTCTTGTCCTGTAGGTTGCCATATTTAAATTTAGCTTTAATGTTATAATGCTACAATGCACTCTTATGTTTATACGTCTGTATCATGCTGTCTGGAGTCTGTATTTACAATGATGTTTCTGTTTCTAGATGTTGGGGGGGATTCCCTGGCAGGTCTATTTTCAAAGGGTTCTTTCTGCCTCTTCAGCTACCTATGCTCAAGTCCTCTCCTTCCTGGCTGCCTTTGGTTGTATAATCATGGCTATTCCCTCCGTCCTGATCGGAGCCATAGGGGCTTCCACAGGTAAGGCAAAATGCTGTTGAAAACCTGACACTTGTAGCCAAAAAAAAAAAAAATTGAGCAAATCTAATTAGCACTTACATGTTACGTGTTAACAATAATAACGATGATAATAAATTAACGATAATAATGGTGAATAGTGCTTAATTACATGAAACTAACCTTTGACTGAACACTAACCCTATAGTAAGTAACTAAAATTAATTAGAACTTAAAAATACGGTAACAATGATACCATGAGAAAAGTGTAACCCTAATCTGTAATACTAAAGTTATCATTAAAAAAAAATTAATGGAGAATTGTGTTTATTTTAAATAATTTAGCAGTTCACCAAAAAAAACAAAAACGCCTTGAAATCTTCAGTCAACATTAACTTCCCTTCCCCCGCAGAACAATCTGTTTTCTGATGACGTCTGCACGGTCATGATGGAAGGACGATAATTCCTCCTCTTTTGCGTATACAGTGATATTTTAGTATCATTGATATACTATGTAGGCTTTGACTTCTAATATATTGAATTAGCTTTGATTTTCTGTTTTCATTTAAATTTCATTTATTATTATGTATTTATTTTCTATATAGTTTTTATAAATGTTGACCTCCATTTTACTTATTTTACATCAGCTTAAATGTAGAAGGAAGAAGTGTTTAAATCAAATAAGCTTTTAATGCATTTATATTTCAAAATTGAAATATACCACAAATGTTTTTGATGTTGTTAGTTTACTTAATTATAATAACCCTACTGTTGCAAATTATAATTTACATAAAAAATAAATTTTATTTATTTTTTATTTTTTTGGATAGATGTATCCGTAGGTAATTGCAACTTAATTTCCTGCGGACTTTACAAGAACTGTTCATTTATAGCTTATTTATAGCTATATGCATTTCGATGAACAAAAAGCAGTTGCTAACAAAGCATTCCAAGCTGTCTAATTAGTCTGATTTACAGGCTGTATCCACTTACTGTTTGTTAGATCTGTTCAAGTGCATAAAAAGGGGGAAAAGCTCACTGTTTAAGGAATATAAACTTCCTATAGCTTACAAAAGTGATCCTAATTATCCACTGATTATGTTGTATTTTTTCCCTCATACCCTCACCCTGAATAATTATTCACTGCTCAGCCAAATTAAAAATGTGCATCAAAGCATTATTCACATTGTTTCCTGTATAACACATTTCCTTGTCCTAAAGCCTAACGGCATTTTCCCTTTGAGAGCGTACTGCATTTAGTATATACTGACAGTAATTCTAATTATGTAATCACTTATTTCTGATTAGTGGGGAAAAGTCTGATTTGCTCTGGTGTGTTGTGGGAGGTGTTCTCCAGGCTGTATCAGCCCCGGGTGGAAACCATGTTCCCTTCAGATCACTAAAGAAACGAGTAAATAACAACAGCTGGTCTCCCTCATACATTATTAACAGATTATCCATTTAACGATATGAACCCTGTAAATATTACATCTGAGGGAGGCACACAGCACCCAGATTTAATCAACAGACTTTCAGCATCAAAGACACAGCCAGTCACTTATTACATACTGTATCTTATTGGGAATAACAGTCTAATCAAGCGAGGCTTGTTGCTTTTGGATTGCAAGTAAAAAGAATCTGAAATTGAATGTTTCAATTTAACATGTATTTGACTCATGTATGATGCAAAAAAGGAATAATTTATGCTGGTCATTACACGGTATGTAGAAAGTGTGTTCTACTCTACAGATTGGAACCAGACAAGCTACGGGCCAATTCCTCCCATGCAGAGGGACCAGTCTGACATGATCCTACCGATCGTGCTACAGCACCTGTGTCCAGCCTATATCTCCTTTTTTGGTCTGGGGGCAGTTTCTGCTGCAGTGATGTCATCCGCTGACTCATCCATCTTGTCTGCCAGCTCCATGTTCGCTAGGAACATCTACCAGCTCGCTTTCCGGCAAACGGTGAGAGCCAGTCTAATTAAATTCTGTGAAAAAAAAAATGAAAAAAGAAGAACCTTTTCCAGTACCAACATTTTTTTAATCAAAATATATTTACTTGAGAAGAAGCTACATTTATCAAAATAAAGTGTTTGTGAAAAATAATGAATAAATAAAATGGTGCAGTAAGAAACAAGTTTATTTTTCTTACCACACTAGCAGCACTATCTGTGGTCTTGTTTCAATAGTCACTTTTAATCATTCTTTTATTTAGAAGTGTATCATTTTATTTTTAGAAGTAAGTGTATCTTCAATGTGAGAAGAGTTGTTTTTATTGATTTCACAGTTGTTTTACCTGTATTTGGTATAAGCAATGAGCAATATTAATTAACTAAATATACTTACTCTATGGTTAGGGTTAGGGTTAGGGTTTGATTTAGGCTTATTTGCATGTAATTATGCATAATTTATTGTTATTCTAATAGTAGGTACATGTAATGAGGACACCTTAAAATAAAGTGTTACCATTTTGATTTAGGTTAAAGGCTAAAAGAAATGTCTGTACACTTACCAGACAATGTTCTGGCTGAAAGTTGCCAGTATACCTTTTACATTTATCATAGAATTTTTGTCCTAATGTGGACTCACATTTCAGAAAATGTATCCAGGCAAAAAAGGTTAATTGTCCATAACATCAAGTATGAAATTAAGTATGAATAGTAGCTCACACAGAAGGCACTTTCATCTTTCTGTTGGATAGCAGAGAGCATTGGATGACTAAGTTCTGAGTAAGGAACTTCTTACCTTCAAGAGATACTCCTGAACACACAGATTCCAACTAAAGTTACTAAAATTCTACCAAGTAGCACTGATTTAACAGTTTTTGAGTATTTGTACCGAAAAACATGAGAAAAAAGCAGCAAACCTTTTTCTTTCTTTTGGAAAACAACAATAGAAATGCATACTAATCTATGGATAAAGTCATTCAAGGGATAGGTCACCCAATAATAACAATTATCAGTCATCATGCTTATACAAATGTCATTCAAGGACTGGATGACTCTCATTCTTCTACGAAACAAAAAAGAAGATATTTACCAGATTTTCTCAGCTGTTGTTGTCCATATAATGAGTTTTATACAACCTTTACTGTATAAAAATACTGTAGGTTTCTGTTTTTTAAAACCTGCAAATTAATCAACCTAATCAAATCGAAATTCTCATTTATCATATCTTGTATGATTTTATTATCTCTCTAATTGTCAACTTTGTACTGATTTCAAGGCTTCTGACCGTGAGATCGTGTGGGTCATGCGGATCACTATTTTTGTGTTCGGGGCTCTAGCGACGGCCATGGCTCTCCTGACCGGAACAGTCTATGGTTTATGGTACTTGAGCTCTGACCTGGTCTACGTCATTATCTTCCCCCAACTCCTCTGCGTTCTTTTCATCCGTGGCACGAACACCTATGGCTCAGTGGCTGGATACATCTTTGGAATGATCCTGCGAATTGGTGGAGGGGAACCATATCTCAAACTGCCTCCGTTCATCTATTACCCCGGATGGACCATTGAGGAGAAGGTCCATCATGTGACCAAGGAGGTGGAATACTTGGTGTTGCAGAGGTTTCCCTTTAAGACAGCTTCCATGCTGGCCTCGTTCCTAAGCAATGTGGCTTTCTCATATCTGTTTAAGTACCTGTTTGAGAGTGGCACTTTGTCGGCTAAATATGATTTCATGGATGCAGTGGTGTCCAAGCACAGTGCTGAAATAATGGACAAGACCACTCTGGTAAACAAGAACATAATTGGACTGAATGAAATGGCCCCTGTCAAGCCAAGACTTAGCGTTACTTTAGCTGCTACCTTTACCAGGAAGGAAACCCTGACCGAAGAGGAGGACTCCAGCCCGGAGTCACTGAGTCATGAGAATGAGTAGAGACACTATGTTCGGCTTTGAGAAGACTATGTGAAGGACAAGGCTTCACCCAATAAATAAAGAAATATCAGATTTTAATTATATATTTAATTCCCTCCACATTCTGGAATTTCCATCAGTTCTTTCAAGATGGGAATGGGACAGCAACTGAAATTCAATGAAAAAGGCAAAGACAGAAGAAAACAGCAGTGATTCATGTGGTTTGAGTAATATTAGGGGGGGAAAATGATTTGATGGTGTTAATTACCCTGAGAAGCTCTTCGACACCAGTCGGTATGTACAAACCCTGAGTGACTCTCCTTTCCCTTCTAAAGAAAATGTTGAGATACTGTGATAATCCTTAGGAAATACTCGTGTTAAAAGGTTAGTTCACTCAAAGATGTTCTGTCATCATTTGCTCAATCTGGATGACTTAATTTCTTCTGTGGAACATAGAGGGGGAAAAAATCTCTTTTTTTATCCATGCAGTCAAAGTCAATAGACTTTAGCGTTCTTTTGGACCCTACTGACTTTCATTGGATGGACAAAAAAGCAGTTGAAACATTCCTGAGGTTGAAGGATGACAGAACTTCTTGGTGAATTACCCATTTAATTTCCCACATCTGGAAATAGATCATTCCAGATTGGAAAAAAAGAAAAAAGAAAACTTAACACAGTGATTATAGTATATACAATAATAGCTATACATTAATATATAATAGGTGTAAGTTCATGTGTTATGCCATTACTTACGTCAAACTCCCATGATAGATATTAGTGCAGATTATCCTATCATCCTATCATTAAAGTCAATTGTAGCTAAACAGTTATAAGCTGTTTCATAAATATGTAATTATATAACAAGTGATGTGCTTCCCATCTACAAACTACCTTTAACAACTGTGACATAAGTGCACATGTGGCAAACGTCTTTTTCATGTTCATAGTGCAATATTAAGAAGGAAAACAAAGAACATGGAAAATATACATTATATAATCTTGTAATGGCCTTAACTAGCTACATTGATTAGATGGGGGTGATTGGACATTATGCAAAGCCGGTTCGTCACTTTGTTGTACTTGAAAATGAATGTAGCTGCAAATGATTTACCAGATGTAACAACCTCTGGGGTCTGTGCTGTGTTATTTCTTTGTGATTTGCAAAGTCATGCGTGTGTCTAAAGAAGTTATTGTACCTGGTTCCAGGATAAGCCAGCTGCTGTGTTATTTTGTTGGCTTTAGCAATACAGAAATGTGTGTGATGTGTGTATTTATATTCCAATGAATATAAAACTGTAGTATTCCACTAAAATGTAAAGTGATACTTTACCGTTCTGCATATACATACATGCATATTTATTTGAATGAGTTGGAGCCAGCTACACAAATCTATATTTATTTATTTATTTATTATTGTGGCCTACAGATAAAACATAGCATCATTCAAAGATAATAAATTTTATTGTTAAGAATTTCATAGTTGTGTAGTACTTTCCACAAAAACTATAAGCAATTTAGCATTTTCCATTTTTTAAAATTCATTAAAACTTATTTTTGTTCTCGTTTCTGATAACTAACCTATTTTCTAAGTCTTACGCCATTTCGCAAGCACAAAATGGCGACTGCTGTAGAGCCAGTAACGAAAAAGCGTGTCTGAAAACGTGACAATTTATGATGTTAACTCTCTTCAACTTCCAATGTCACAGTTGAGAGACGGCACTCTAAAAATAGCTAGTACGTTATTTACATTAAGTGCTCTGCTGGTCTCAGTGGGGTGGGGCAGGTGGGTAGTTGGGTGAAAAAGGCGGAGGGAAGTGAAGATGGGGGTTGGGCCGGGCATCTTATGCGTCTGTTCATAGACTGCGTCAATGTCTTGGGGGTGGGCGATGACGCTGTTCTTGCCCCACCCAACCATGTCCCGCTGCTTGTCCTCCATTTTGTCCTTGCTGTCCAAAATTTAATCCCATTACATCGTTTGCGGCTGGATATGCCAGAGATCCCATTCAAGAAAAGAACAGTGAAGAGCACTTGTGGTGATTAATAATCACCGCAATGGGGCGGTACTCTCAGCTTTGCCAAAAGTCAAGCCATTTTTATCCTTCCAACTGAGAATACGTCTCTGTGGCCATCTGAGGTGTCTGGAAAAACCTCAACGACAGTTTACTCGCCCAAAGAGTACAGTTTGAACACTTTTCATGGTTAGCAATTTAGTTGGCGATGCTCGTCTGGGATAGTCGTTTTTAGCTTTCTTGGTATGTGGGCGGTCTCTGGTTTTCTTGGTGATCACGTCTCTGCTCACAAATCAGTAATGAAATGCTTGAGGTTCAAGAATCTCAGCTGAAATATGGTGCATCTAATTGAATCAGCCTAAGTGAGGGACATTTGTCCTCTCTCATGGTTCAATCGATCAAATCTCCCACAACAACGGTTAGGAGCACAGCCTGTGACGGAAGCTATTGCAAGCAGCGTTCATCACGCCAGTCGTTATTTATTTCAACAATTTCCTTTAGTGTAAATTAGTAACGGATACAGATCATGTAGTCCTTTTTTAGTACTGCTTAAATAAATGAGAAAGCAACACACAAAGCTTCAAAAATCCCAAACTGCGCTATAGTTAGATTTTCCTTTTATTTCTATTCTTGGTTAAGTGGCTACATGGCCCCCAGTGTGCGGTAGAAGACAATCTTTGGACATACCTCCTCTGCAGCCTTAGCTGTACCTCTCTTTAATGGCAGAGTCTTCATGTATCTGTCAAGAAATCATCTTTCTATTGAAGGAGGCAGGTGTAATTAGATTGGCTCTCATTAAACCTGAGGGAATAATTGGGCATGCTGGGGAATATAGTTTTGGGCTTTACCAGGAGTCAGCAGGTGTAATGTAATGAGAAAGATGAAGAGTCCACAGATAAGGTGAAATATTAGCAAAGAATTGCTTACATTTGACTTTCATAATTTTATATTAATTTATTTTTGCACTATAAGAAAATGTATTATATTTTTGTTTAAGTAAAAATAAAATATTTGGCCTCTATTTTGAACTGAATTAACAAGTAAATTATGTATTATTACTAACCCTAAACCAAACCCTATAGTATGTTATTAATCAATATTACTAATCTGTGTAATTATATTGTAACATGTACAACATACAATAAAGTGTAAGCAACAAATATTGTGTCTAATTGACAATAAAAAGCAAAAAAAAAAATTTATTGTCCATTTGCATCACAAAAAATTATTGTATTAATGCAAATACTGCCAGAATAGCTCAGAATAGCTGTTGTTGTTTTCAATTTTTTTTTAATTATTTGTATTGTATTTGTCTAAAAGAACACAACATTTGGGGATATGTTACACGCTATTTATGTGCAACTGGGAGCAGGTGATGATGTTTCTTGGTAACAACTTTTGAAAAATCATAAAATTTACATCAGAATATAAATCAATGAAACGTGTTAGGAGCACCTGTTAAGATTCAGTTTCATCAATGAAACAATATACCACTCAAAACCTTACCATAAATATTCATTTTTTACTTTAGAGAGCAGCTTGTTGAGAATCTTTCAAAGTTATTTGTAATTGGCCATAAAGCAGCCACTGTTGTATGACTGTTTGTAGAGTAACATCTCACAATATTTACTCGGATTATCTGGAGTGTCATCTTAACACGTTTTGCATGGATGCATCCTACTCCCGCAGACCAAACATCCTTCTTTTTCCCACTCGCTCCTGCTCGTTTCCGACAGCAAAGTCATCTGTGGTGACAAGGAACCCTTTTTGTTGACTTGGGACGACTAGAAGTGACCCTGAGGGCACATCAGTACCAGACATGGCTGTCAGCAGTAGAAGCATCTGCTCCGTGTCCTGCTGGCTGTATACTGCTACATTTAAAATGAGAGCTAGATTTGGCAAGTGGGTTTGCTCTTGGAATGTCAGTCTCTATCATTAGCTTCCCAATAGTCATGGTCACTTAGCCGGTGCATTCAGATCAATTCAAACAGGTTGATGTTCCTAAAAAGCTAGTATATGTGATTGTTTTGAAAGATCAATATCTGAAAGAACAGCTATGAATTTAAAGGACCCAGAGGAGGAATGCAGGCATTAAAACGTATTACTCCCCAGGGATCACTTTATTGACTTATACTTCCTCTCTCTTCCTCTATGTCTGGCTGTCTCTCAAATCTCAGCCGACCAAACTGTTGTATGATAAAAACCTGTCACAACCTCTTCCACTGTCATCCTGATGACGCAGTTTCTAAGCCTTTCTCTACAATCCTCCCAGCTGACAATCACATGGGACTGTCATACATGACTTGTGTTACATAAAACACCAACAAAAAAGACACAGCCACTCTTTCACAAACCACAAACCCTGAGGCCAAAACCCTTTATTTCCACTCTCAGCAACATTCTTACAATGTCTGTTACTAGCTCACTGCTGAAAATCTCTTTCTAAGGAAATTCATGTGGAAAAAAATTTATATTGTACAATTTAAATAAACAGGATGTTAAAACATCGAAATAATATGTAATATCGGACACTACAGCTTTTAATAAAATCACTTTTCAAGATATTTTCTACATATCTTTTGCATTCGAGTAAGTCAAACACGTTGAAAAAAAATTAGGGTAATTAATAATTTGAATTAAATAAAATTAGAGATTTTTTAAAATAGTCATTGACTATTGACCATAGGTAATTTAGGTAGAATATAATTAATTTTGGTTCATTTGTTTTTACATTTAAACCATATTTAAGTGCATTAAGTGATGATAACCCAAATTGTTATGATGCAGCAGATTCCTTCCATCCCTGACGTAAAAGTATATTATCTCATCTCTTTCTTTTACTCTCAGCCAGCAGGGCGACTCAGGACTATTTATGTGTTTCTTAAGTGATGGCCTCTATAATGTAATTGCCGGACATCTAATTGAAAAATGGAGGCAGCCAAAGAGAGAGAAGTGGGCGGAGGGGAGGGAGGGAAAACAAAGAAAGAAAGGGGGGATGAAGGGATGGAGGGATAAGGGAGAGAGGGACTAAATTAGAAAGAGAGAGCAAGAGTTAGACAGACTAGCATAAAGGCACGTGAGCACACACAGACACACACACACTCAGCCAGCTCTGTTTCTCTCAATAAGTCTCAGTGGTTTTATATTAGATGAGTGGGCTGTTATCTCATCCCCTTTAGCAAAGCCAATAATTGCAGCGTGTGACACATACAGCACAGTCCCAGCAGTACATGGCAGAGGAATGAGACGGGGTCAATTCCACAATGCTCAGCTATGGCCTCAGAGAAACACAGTCTGACAAGAGATCTATAAAGAGCCATTTAGTAGCTGAATGAACCTGATTTATCAAAATTCACTGTACTTGTTAAGCTCTTTATTAATGACACTGTTAGTTTGTTTGATTAAACGTCAGCCAATCACACCTTATTGGTCCCAATAGGTCACTGATGCACATAAAATCATATAAGGCCTATTTTATAAAGCATGTGTATGCTCAGATTTGATATTAGGGTGTGTGTGTGCACATAAATCCACGTCAACACTCATATTTTTAAAAACGGGCTTTGAAGTGGAAAGTGTTTAGCGTCACATCAGGGTCTTTTTCTTTTAGTATTAAAGCAGGTTTTTCAAAAATTTTTTGCAAAAAATTATTTTTTGCAACTCGTTGCTCCAAATTAACGGTGATGACTAGTGATATGTTAATGACATTAATCAGGGGTCCAGCTGAAACCATTTAGTTGCATGAAAGTTCAAAATAATTTGCAATTCAAAGAGTTCACATCTGAAAGCATCTGAGACGTACATGCATTTTCTGTACATACGCTCATTTTATGAATCACATGTGCACATATCTGTAAGTGTCAGACTTTGTGTTTAGTTTGCCCGGTGTTTTGCTCCCCATGTTTGATCTGTATCCTGTTTTGAATCCTTTCAGTAAACCCTAATCTTCTGCAAGATCTGTGCCTCTTGTGCTACCTGTGTGAAAGCGAGCGTGACAGTAAGATTATCGTAAAATCAAATTAAGGATGGTTTCTGCACCTAAATGAGGTTCAAAAAGTCTATCTATAGCACATATTTTAGCAATAAGAGTGTCCCCAATAGGATAATCATTTAATTACTGTAATTTAGATGGACAAATATGTGTACACGCATTATAATTATTTACAAAAAAATTGTATAGACTCACCAAACCTTTAATTAAGTATGTCTTGCTAGAACTAGGTTGGACCTCTTGGTTCTCAGAACTGCCCTATAAATACTACAGATATGAAATTCCCAGCAGATCAGCAGTCGTGAAATACTCAGACCAGTCTGTCTGGCACCAACAAACATACCCGTTCAAAATCACCTATATCACCTATGATGCTCGGTTTGATCTTCAGCAGATTATCTTGACCCTGTCTGAATTTCTGTATGCATTGAATTGCTGGCATGTGATTGGCTGATTAAGAATTTGTTTGATTAGATACTTGCATTAAATGTGTGTGTGTGTGTGTGTGTGTGTGTGTGTGTGTGTGTGTGTATAGGCTACCTTTTTTTCTATTCTGGTGAGGACTTAAACCTGAATACACATATAGGAACATTATAGGAACTCGTGTCATAGTGGGGACCTAAATTGAGGTTCCCATGGGTAAAGAAGCTAATAAATCACACAGAATAAAGATTTTTTGGTTGTTTTTTTTAAACTGCCTGTAGTTTCCTGTAAGGGGTAGGTTTAGGTGTAGGGGAATAGAATTTACAGTCTGTACAGTATAAACCATTACGCCTATAGAGAGTTCCCATAGGGTCACTATGATACCATTATGTCTTATTACTATGCTATGTTGTTAAGTATAGGTTTTAGTTTTTTTTTAGTTTTTTTTTTAAAGGAGTGCCAAGTCATTGACCGAAAAAAAAAATGTGTTATCGAAAGATATGCACATTATTGGTTACAAAATGTACATTTATAAAAGCTGGTCAACTTTGGACTTGAGCTGCAGAATTAATAATTTCCAGCTGTATTCTTTTATTAACAAGTTATTAGATGTATTAACATTTTAAAATGAAATTATATACAACCATCATGTCTCTTAAATAACACTGGGAAGCATTCATCTTACTTGATATTCCCTTTCACAAGACAAAACGTCCTGCGAGGCCTGTACTTCCTCTTGCTCATCCAAACACACATACACACTGCTTAATTCAATAGTAGCAGGCCTCTTGCCCTACTCTTGTGAGATCCCTGTGCTGGGAACACAAAGAAAGCCCCTAAAGGCAACAAGCAGAGTCCATGTGCTGCTATTCACCACTCTGTCTTGTATCATTCAGACGGGAGGGGGAGGGCCATCTGAACATATTCCAGTCAAACGTGAAGCTTTTGTGCTGTCTGAATGCTCCAAACTTTGACCTCTTTAGAACAAGACAAGACACTTTTAGCACTGATTTTCGCTTCCTACTCAAAAGACACAAGGCAGGCTTCCATAATATTTACAACCAGCAACACTTATTTCTAAAACGGCTAGCGCACCTTGAAGTTTTTCCAGTAGTACTGGATATGACGCACTGAGACTGAACACTTAATGAGAACATCCTTAGGGTTATTTCCCTTCGTTGGCATGCGAGGCCACTCTCTCGGGGCAGAGAAAGCGTCACGGGGTGTGTATGAACGTGTGTATGTGTGTACAGAAGCTTTTTACTGAGCTGTACTCAGGCCAGCAGATCCATTAGCACTGATTGAAAAGCGAAGGGGTTCAGCTGTAACCCTGAGAGAAGGTGAACAGCCCAGCCATTAAGAATGTCTATGAGAATGAAGACAGTGGGCAAGGGAAGAGATGGAGGAAGCAAGAGGTCAGGGTTCAAATATGGTAAAGGTCACAATAGGCTGAAATAATACATTATATAAATTGTTTAAGCATTGACTTTTTTGAAACTTTAAAATATTCCCAATAAACATCTTTCAGGTCTTTTAAAATGATTTTCCTTTCATAATAACTGTCACAATAGTAGCTGCTTGTGAACTTAAACACAAGAACATGCCCACAGCGTGACATAGCCCCTCCCCAAGGTGCGGCTTCCAGACGCAAGATAAGAAGGGGCCTAAGGGGGGGCGTGGACGGGAGTGACACCTTCCAGGGCGGAGCAGAAAATGGAGACGCCCACCGGGGTTTGCCAGGCAATTAAGAAGCTCTCCTTAGCCGACCAAACAGTTGAGATGCCCTCCAGGGCGGAGCCAATGGCGGAGAAGCCCATCTGGGCTTACCGTGCAGCGATGATGCTCTCCTGAGCCGACCAGACAGTTCATACGCCCTCCAGGGTGGAGCAGGCAGTGGAGCAGCCCACCTAGGCCTACCAGGCAGCGATGATGCTCTCCTAAGCCAACCAGACAGTTCAGATGCCCTCCAGGGCGGAGCCGATGGCGGAGAAGCCCACCTGGGCCTACCAGGCCGCAAAGATGCTCTCCTGAGCCGACCAGACAGTTCATATGCCCTCCAGGGCTGAGCAGCCCACCTGGGCCTACCAGGTAGCGACGATGCTCTCCTGAGCCGACCAGACAGTTCATATGCCCTCCAGGGCGGAGCAGCCCACCTGGGCCTTCCACGTAGCGACGATGCTCTCCTGAGCCGACCATAAAGTTCGTAAGCCCTCCAGGGCGGGGCAGATGGCGGGGATGCCCATCTGGATTGACCAACCAGCGACGATGCCCTCCTGGACTGAACAGGCTGCGACTGCGCCCTCCTGGGCCAATCAGGCAGCGGAGCCCTCTTCCAGGGTGGAGCGGACAGAGGCACAGCCCTCCTGGACCGAACAGGCTGTGACAGCGCCATCCCGGGTCAGCAGACAGTGAAACCATCCTCCAGGGTGGAGCGGATGGCGGCACCGCCCATCTGGGCTGAACAGAAAGTGAAAGCGCCCTCCGAGACTGCACAGGCTCAGTTAGTGCCCTTATGGGCCGAACAGACAGAACTGGCGCCCTACGGGATTGGACCGCTTGAGGAAACGCCCTTCGAGACCGAACTGACAATGAACGCGCCCTTCGGGGCCAAACTGACAATGTACGCGCCCTTTGAGACTGAACAGACTGTGGTCTTACCCCTCTTGGTCGACTGGACAGCGACTCAGAGGCCTCCAGGGGTTGAGCAGCCACCAACGGAACCTCTGGAGATTCCACTGCAGGAACCGACATCTTCAGAGGTCGTGCAGCCACTGGCAGACCCGATGGAGACTCTGAGCCACACACAGGCTCTGGAGGCTCGGGCCATGGGACCTCACAGTTTTCATGGGACTCAAGAAGTTTGACTGACGACAGTGGAACCGAATCAAAAACCGGTTCTAGCGGATCCGGTCAAAGTGGATCCAGATCACAGACCGAGTCTGGCGGATCTGGCCACCATGTATCCGGATCACAGACCGGTTCTGGCGTATCCTGCCAAAATGGATCAATTCAATTCATCATTGCAAAGCAGCTTTACACCAAAGTAATGTTTTACAGTATATGTAGTAGTAGTTTGTACATGTACATATGGCA